>JBBPOM010001474.1:0-10564 GCA_038091455.1 Leccinum uliginosum | reverse complement strand
CGACCACAAGGCGCTAGAACGTCGAGCGAAGTTGTGAGATAGGTAATCGCCCATGGGGAATGCAATGGTAATGGTTAGAAGCAGCGCAAAGCGCTGCAAAGACTACAAAGAAGTGAAAAGGCGGAAAGAGGGCGAAATCACCAGAAGTAACATGTCTCGAGTTCGTGTCTTCAATGCTATCAATTCCATCATCTTCGTTGTCAGTAGTCAATTGGTCGTCAACCAACCCATGGTTGTATCTTGTGTCATGTCCTACACCAAAGGCCGCATAGCGAGTAAACATGTCTCGATCAGCAAAACTGATTTTGTTAGTATACAAGAGGTTGAGATAAGGAGAAAACAACCCACATATTTACATAATACCTAGCCCAATCATCAGATTCGCCAGGTAGTCTGGCTACTGACATGCTGCCCCTTAAGAGTTCTTCGGTGCGACCGTCTGTGAACGCTGAAATGAGGTGACACCCACGGACCACCAGAGAGGGATCCAAAAAGCCGAATGCAAGGCTCTCTCCGTCTTCAGGAACAAATCCGATCTTCAGAAGAGTGCACTGCCAGAACCCCACTTGTAGTCTGGATTAATTCCTAGCCAACGGACCTATAGGACCTCCATTGTCTCCTTTGGACCGCTGATACCACCGCGAGAGTACGAAACGTCGATAAGGAACACCTTGAGTAGTTGACAATACCAAAAAGGGTGACAGTTGAGATCATCTTCTCTCGACAAAGTCATGAGGAAAGAAAAGCGGTCTGTCCGCAAGCAATCATGTGCTCTGCGAATATCATAGCTCGTGTAGATGATGCGAAGGATTTTTGATTCCATGATTCGGTTTGGGTTCAGGAGACGCAGTTCATTTCGCTCCTCCGGGGTGAACACCTCCTCGTCGCCATCAAAGTCCTGGTGGTGCAGTATTGACAACAAGTGGTCCTTGAGACATCACATGAAATCGGGCTAGGAGGCATATAAGCCCAATCACGTGGAGCATTCCCACCGAAGTCGCTCACCTTAATAGCGGGGTCATCAATGTGATCAGCAAGGAACCAAGGGTGATTAAGGAGATTGTCCTTTCGAGCTTGGCTTGCCATTGAATGATGTAACATTGACGAGGTGTCGACAATATCGGCCATTTGTTCCTGCTCGCATTGTCATCTCAGGAGAGTATGATGACGCTCTTGCCTCGCAAATTGGTCCTCGACATTCCTCTTATTCGGCAGCCCATACATCTTCTTGATTTGACGGTGTGCCAACTCGCCCTGTTGACAAACGTCAGAGGCATGCTATAAGAAAAAGTATAGAAGAGAACAAAAAGGCTTTTGACTTACGATTTGAGTTGAGAACGAGTCCGTTGTGCCAAACGTCTTGATCATTGCAACGTAATGACCAAGGGCACGGAACTTGTAGGTGTCGAGATTGAATGATTTTGGAAGCAGGGCCGAGCATGCTTCTTTCCTTCGACGGCCAGCGTTGACCTCCATCAATTCCCTCCTCTGCCGTTGTGCAGCCTCCTTGGGTAATTCGTGGGTTCTGAAAGCAATGCAGGTGACTTGTTGAAAATGGCACAACTGATCGCAAAGAGTCCATAATGACTGCTGGAGGGCCATTCAGAGAGTCGGAATAAGAAGCACTGAATGTTTGAGTCGTGCACGGGGGGAAAAGTCCTTCAAACACCAGGATGGAACACTGCAGCGAACCAGTTAAGCACTGCAAACCAATGACAAGATATGCCTAAGACCCTACCTGGAGTACGTGCTCAAAAAACCATGCCGGTCACTGGCTCATATTTGCTACATCCAGAGGGAAGCGGCAGATTGCATTCAATCCAAAAGATGCTATTTGTGTGAATCTATCAGAGTACATATCAGTAACCACATTGCCCTAGAAGGAATGTCGATCTCACGTGAATCAGCGGCATAAATCATTCAGAGCAGATGCTTGAGAACTGACTTCAGAAGACCAAGCTCGAACTCGTGGAGAAAATCTACGACCAAAATCGGGTACAATTGGAATCCCGAGGGCGAAAGTCTCTCTCGCACAAAGAGTTCTGAGAGAGCTTGTGAGATCACTCTCAGAGCCAGAGGGAATTCTTACCAGAGTCGGAACCAAGGACTCGTTTTTGAGAATTCCTTCCACTATTGTGCCCTTCAAGGGTTGGCCAAGCACATAGATAACCCGCCGCGCAAGCTTGATCTTGTCCGCTAAGTTCAGTAGGTTCTTGCACGAGAAAATCTCGCAGCCATGTCTCTGAAAAATCCCCTGCAATGGAACATGGATTTCGGGATTTGGCAGCGAGGACAGGGGCACTGAGTGGCCTTTATTCCAGATAGTGGCAAGCATGACTCTTCGAATCGATTAGCCCTGTCAACAAGTGCACGTAATGTAAATGTACGCACTTTTCTGAATCGTCAGCCGAGTAAGTAAATATCCTGGGATATACTCTCCTGGTGATGCCGTCGAAGCATTTCACGACGATTCTATTTTGGTAAGCCTCGACGAAATCATCGTCGAGTAGTAACGTCCAGATTGCATGGATGAGATCCCACTTGCAATGGGTGAGAAGGTCGCGGTTATTTTTCTAACCGGAGGTGGAGGATAAGAAGGTTTCGAGGGTCTCACTTCAAAGAGCATGAAAGAAGAAAACAAATCTAGGGATAAATGCAATCTGGATGACAGCATCCAGATTCAGGGTTGGATCAAGCATACTTGGAGAGGTTGCCAAAGAAAAGATAGATCGGCCATGCAGACGCATGCCCGAACTGTGCAAGTTAGGTTGAATCTGACCAGAACATGAGGCCTGCAACCACCCTTTGCAACTTGCAATCATTGTTTCTTCTCTGCTTCATTATTTCGTTGTGGGCTTGGTTCCAAGTGTCCGAGGCATATAGTTCGTCATAAACACGTTGTGGAGAACTGGTAACAGGAGATTTCCAGAGTTTTTTGAAAGGTGTGAGATGGAAGCTCTTAGATGACGCCTCTGCAAATACCGCTCGTACAACATCCATGATTGGTCTATAGCAAAGACCGTCCACAGAGAACGTCAGCCCATTACCCTCCTCCTTTTTTTCCCTTGTAGGTACTGATATGTCGATCGATGTGCGTTTCCATTTGTCGACCCCAAATATGTCTGTTGGTGGTATCTTGTTCTTGGCAGCATGGAATTGAGATGTCGCGTTGGAGGCATCAAACATCGACAAACTTGAATCCTGGATGTCAAAGTCCAGGGCCTGAACGACCTCACGGACGAGACATGTGACTTCTGGATCAGACTTATGAGTGCTGCCGGTGGTTTTCCAGGTCATGAGTTGCCAAATCGACATGTTTGACCATGGCCAAGGTGGGGAGTAGTCACTACGCAATCCTTCTGCTGAGCTAGGGGGGATGTCCTGAACGGGCTGTCTCAGATAGCTCATCCATGGAGAGGAGAGTATCGGGATCATATGATGGGCGATGGCAATATGCACGCACAATGCCAAACCTGTTGAAATTCATGGTGAAGGAATTCCACACATGCAGAAATACACGTGGGATGATGGAAGCAGACTGGAGGTCGACTGCAAGCAATGGCGGCTCAGGGAGCAAGTCTCGATACCTTGCAGGGCGCCGTCAATTACGAGGAGGAAGTGGTTCTTCAGGGCTTGTGTTGATGGGAGCATCGGGTGTTGGTTGCAAGGAGATTTCAGCGTGTGCATCAGTGGATGTAGCCTGTAGGAGTGCTGGGACGTCCTGAACAGGTCGACGATTCAAAGTGCCGTGCACGAGAATGAGTTTGAAAAGGAAAAAAAAAAAAAATCCCATGATGGCCTCACTTCAGTGACCAACACCGAACGACCGATACTTGAGCCCCCCAGAGGATTTGTTTGTATATCACCCTGGAATTCATGTGAGTGATAACAGCCATACCTCGTCAGTACCAACTTTGATCTGCTTGTTTGGAGGCTCCTCTGTCAATAGAAAAGTTGACCTTGCGTGAGTGATTCGGTCAGCTTGAGCAGGACCTATGATACACATCACATGTAGATCGATGCTGTGTCAGACTCCTCCGGGATGTGAATGTACGGGGACAATCTGGGTGGCACTGAAAATTAGGGGCCATGAATGGTAAGCTGCACACTCGAATGACGACAGAGATACAGTCCAAGCGCGAACTGGGCAGTGAGCTTGAGACTGGCCCAGGTTGTGTCTGAGTGTTTATAAATGTTTCTGAGTGGGGGCTGAGACCAATGCCTTGAGATCAATGGAAATGTTGAGAAAATGAGGGACGCAAAGTCGGAGCGCAAAGTATGATGACGTCAATGAAAATGATGAAAACACGTTGAAATCAGAAGGGTAAGCACTCACCGCACGTTCTAGGTCAATGAAAACGTACAGAAAATGAGGGGTGCAAAGTGAGCATCATCTATGATGATGTCAATGAAAATGATGAAAACACACAGGAATCATGAGTGTAAGCACTCACTGAACGTTCTGCTGTGGGCAACATCCGAGAGATAGGTGGTTAACAGTTACATGTGGACACACCTTGAATCAAGTTGGAGCAAAAAATCTCAAAAGAGTGGGATTCTCGTACAATGGTCGGAAACAAGGACTGATCATACACGGATAGTGAAGGAAAACATTACATCATAACCTATGGGAACCTACAATGATGGGGAAGTAGAGGGGAATGGCCAAAAAGATCGAAGAAAGTTTGTATATAAAAAAGGCATGCCTGAGACATGATGTCGTAGGCTTGAAATCAATACATGAAAATGATGGATGCGCATCAGGCCAAGTAATGAACGGAGAACACGTTCATTGTCAGGAAAACTGTGTGTCAACCCGAGATCACGAGCACTGGAAGGCACTGCGGCCCTGGCTCCGACCACAGCACAAGACCCGAACTTCCAGGGAAAAGATTATACAAGAAGCTAAGTTGTTCCGTGCGATGTTCAGCCCACAGGCGAGGATTGAGGGCTTGGTTGAGGGCACACAATTCGCTTCGCCAACTGATCTTGTACATCTCCTACAAGATAGCCTTGATGAGGTGGGGAGGCAGGTTGGTTAGCGATGTGATTGGAATACAGTTCCTGCGCGAAAGTGGACCCTTGCGTCATGGCAGCAACCGAATCACCAAATAATTCCAACACGGTAAGCTTACGGCCTTTCGCAGAATTATGAGCCTTGGAATTTGGGACCACAGCTTCACTCTTCCCTAGAGGGGGCATGCCGTGGAGAATTTCCCGCCACTCTTGGGGAGAAGGGAATCGGGCGGGGGGATCGTGATCGAGCCAACTGATCCACAAGGGATGGATTGCAAGCCAGTTGGTCATAAAGCGCTGGCGACGCTCAGGGGTCTGTGGTGAGAGGAGTAGGGCTGGTTCCGGGACGCAACATCCTGGATCCACAAAGCCCTTCTTGACCCTGGATGGATCTTTGTCCATGCGTTTCATTGCATTTTCCCAGAGATGGAAAGATAGCAGCATCTCTGGTACGCGCAGCTCTATCCACTTGTCACGACCTGTGGAGTTTCACAGCGAGTTAGCCTACAGATAATGCCAGGAGACATCACATACCTGACTTGGGTCAAGCGGCGTTCTTTTTCTCTGCTCTCTTGGACTGAGCTACAGTAGCTGCTTTTCCCACTTGTGAGGAACATTGGGGAGCAGATGGATCAGATGCAGGAATCGCGGGAATCACACAACCTGCATAGCTACGTCGAGTGTGGAAATGACAGTTGAAACGAGTCCTGGCCCGCGATAGAGGACGCGCTGGCTTGCCACCTTCAAAGTACACGCTGCAAATGATGTTGTCGGGGAAGGAGAACTTGACGTGCTTCTTGATGATGGTATCAGGGGTGATTGTGTCACAGGAGCGGACCAGCCATACTGGCACACCCACATGAAAGAGATCATCGCATACTTTTGTATCTTGCGTAGAACAACCCAGGATCCAGTGGGACCTGACAGCAATTGGGGGGCCAGAAGGGTAGGCGATATGAGGTTTGACATAGAGGACATCAAGAGTGTAGTTAACTACCGAAAAAGTGTAGTCAAAAGTGTAGTTAACCCACACCCACAAGCTCAAAAAAGAAGTGTAGAGCGATCACAAGGCGCTAGAACGTCGAGAGAAGTTGTGAGATAGGTAATCGCCCATGGGGAATGCAATGGTAATGGTTAGAAGCAGCGCAAAGCGCTGCAAAAACTACAAAGAGGGCAAAATCACCAGAAGCAACAATCTTGTTCCTAGGCCTACAGATCGACCTGTCATCGGTTCCAAGTGCGGGAGCCATGCTTGGTCGGTAGTTGGCCGAGAGGATTGCCCTTGATGGGAACTGCGGTTTGGTATTGGCCGAATAAATTCGTGATGTGCACATACGGTGAGACCAACTCCGGTAGCCCGCAGGCCGGTTGAGAACTTCATGTTCGTGTGTGCCATGGACTTGAATCTGCTACAGGTGCTCATCTACAAATGAAGTCAGCATCCAATGGTAGAACCAAATATCCCAACTCCCCCTAACGATCTATACAGATAGAAGAGGAACACGCACCCTGTAGGGAGTGAGCTGAGCTCACTGTTCTGAGTATAACTTTCCAAAAAACCAACTTTTCCGTCTTTTTCTGTCCGGTTGTGCCACTGCTGCTTTGACTGCTCGGGACTCCAAATTGGCAGTGGCAGCTGCTATAAACCCACCATGATTATTGTGGCTCCATGTGGATGGCCGCTGCCTCGATCATTTGCTTGTTTTGCTTGTTTGATCCCAGTATGCTGGACTTGGTTTGGAGCTGGATAGTGCTGGAGGCGGTGGAGGTGGTGTCACTGGCTGAGGTGGAGCTGGAGCTGGAAGCCGTGAACTTGACCGCGACAAAGAGGATGCCCAATGTCTGATACATCCAGAGTCCAAATGATATATGTGAGTAGCAAAGTCAGAAAGATTTCTGGCAATTGCTCTCTCAACAATATACCCCTTCGTCAGTCGCTCGTTCGTATCATCACCATTCACAGACATCCTCGCCACAGTCATCACTTTGTTTGTCCCCTGCTTCACTTCGAGCATCAAACTTGTCGGCAGTATACAATTCGTGAAAATTTGGTGAGACCGCACCTTCTATGCTCATTATGCTTGCGCAGCTGCTCCATCATCTGCTTGATCGCATCCAAGGACATTGAGGTAAAGTAAAGGTCATGTCCACAAAGACAGCAGGACCTTACGCGCTTCCTCGTCCGCTACTTCGTTGCCTGGCACTCCTTTCTGTCCTGGTATCTAGCGTATGGTAATTTGGTTCTGGGGATCTTGTTGGAAATAATTGGCTTGCAGGGTTACCATACTTGGTCCCTTATACATCTGATTCCTCCATCTCTGTAACCCACTGTACTAACGAACAGTTGTGAGTGTCCCTTTTAAAAATTAAAAATTTGCATGTGTGCTGGGTTAAGAGGCAACTCCAAGACTATGACGATCGTGATACTGTACATTACATAAATGTTTAAGGCATTACCAGCTTGCCTCAAACAGAGTGCATATGCAACTCATCATTTCTGACCCATGCCTGGTATGGGGCCGATGATGACTGAGAAGAAGGCAGTAGAGGCAGCTACCTCGCGCCACAAGAAACCCTTGTGGTGCGATCCAGTTCCGAGCTGTGCTAGGGGGTGGCTTTTTCCTGCTCCCTTTCTACGCACCCCTCTCGCAGTCCGCACTCTGCATCCCGGTTCACTCATGCTGTCCGGCTTGGCATCATCCCCATGCAGCTTGAGCCTATCTGTAATCTGGCTGTTGATTTGGCCAGGAGCCCAAGGTTTGTCTATGGGATCAAGAGGTCAGACCTGCCCATTGGGACCAATTCAGGGTGAGTTCATGCCGCGTTGCATCATCCATTTGCTGTAGATCTTGCGTGATCAGCCTCATCAGCCCTTCCGTTGCTTGCTCCATTCTCCCTCCCAAGATTGAAGAGGAAACCCATGGCCAAGCACCAGCCAAGCAGTCAGGTTTCTTTTCAATATGTATTCCATACATAACTACGCTTTTATTCGGGCTGCTCTCCCTGCAAATTACTTTTGCGAAACTAGTTTTAATTAGTCCAATCTCCGGGAGTTGAATTTGTTTTTTGCCCATGGATTTCCCCCTTGGCTACAGCATCAGCATATTCCATCTCTGGATTCACTCAGCTTAACTGGCTTGGCAGTGCCAGGTGGCGAGCCACACTTTATTCGGAACTATATCGTGCCTACCCTTTCTTTACAAAGCAGAGAGGTCTGTATCAAGGAGTCATCTCTGCGTAAGTCAGAACGACACGCCACTGTGCTCTACAGAGCTCTGACTACCCGAATCCCACACAATCGAGAAGCTCGTCAATTTCTGTAACATGGTCCAATCTCGCCATTTCCGATGGACATGGAGCGATACGTGCTGCGTCAATCAGGCAGACAAGAATCTGTGGTGGCCATGTCTCGGGGGCTGAGGGTGTGAGGACAACAATTCACCTGGTCATAAGCTGAGGCTGCACCATCACCACACCTGACCCTTCTTTCTCCAAATTCAACCTCCCCTGCTGCCCAAACATCATTCGTTACCATCACAGTGAGAGTCTCAATATCCATGTCTGGGAAGCGACAGTGGGAATGGTGATGGTAAAGCAAACATCATCTTGAGTCGAGTCGCAAGCTGTCATTCCAATACACATAGTGAAAATCGGACACACGGGACACACTTAGATTGATTGTCAACAAAAGAGCCAGGGACGACTTGAACGTACCAATTTGCCTTCCAGGACACAAATTCATGAAATGGAGCATCGGCAGTGTGTGCACTCGGAAAAGGTTGACGGGTTTGTGTTCAATGCAACATGGAACCACGAACAGGTTACCTTTAGGATGTCATATTTCCTGTTCCATTTGGCTATGCGGACGAGAAACAAAGGGAAAAGGAAGAGATAACAATGGGACTTGAGGGAAGTGGCGAAAATAAAGTGTAAACGAACGAACAGAGTGTAGTGCCAGTCACTGCCACGTCACTTTCAAGCTTCTCTCCCGGATGGATTCCAGGCTGCGCATATGGTCACTCTCACGAAAGAAATGAGGTGTGTATGTACTATACACGCACGCGTCCAACTCTCTCGAGTTCCTCTCAACAAATTGGCCCATGGCATGCAATGCCGCCTTGGTGATCAACGTGTCATACTGATCGCAGCTAGTTGCGCTCGCCTCTCTGAAATGGAGTCTTCAAACCCAGAGCCGCATTCCGAGGCGATTTGTGCAGCAAGCAGGAATAGCCAGATGGCAAGTGAGGGAGAGTCGACTTGTGTCGCGAGGATGAAGGTCGCTTTGACAAGGCAGAGCTCTTTCAATACCTCGAAAGAATCAGATCCCTGATTGCGCAAAAAGTCCCTACCATAGTCCCACTCGTTTTGCAAGGACCATTGTAAGATGTTTTTTTAGAAATAGTGGTGCGGACCACTATTTCTAAAAACATCTTATGACGCACTCAGTCGTCCGACCGCGATACCAGTCGAGGGCCCAGTACCTCGACATTCCACCTTCCCTACGCGACTGTCTGCTGATGCCTATGGGTCCATTGTCTTTGCATCCAAAGTCAAGGACTAGAGGTCCAATGACCTGAACACGAAATTTCGTGATTTTCAATGGGATTCTCTGTCAAAAAAGACAACAAGTGCATCAAAATGTAGGAGGCCCGAGTCTTAGCAACATCTGGCTCAGAAATTTTACATCAACTTACCTTCTTCTCTTGAAAAGTGGTTGTTGATGGTCTCAAAGGGTGGAGAGCATCTCCTGGCAGCTCAGCATCAAGACAGGCTGGCATTGTTGTGGAAAGAGTTTACATGCTGAGGAGCTGAAGTGTGCTTTGGCTTTTCCATTTAAATTTCAACAGGAAAAAACGACCAACAAGTAGTGGATTCTCACGGTCAATTCCCAGGTTTTGGTGGAGCGAGCTTTTATTATATGGTGATTCCCAGACCAGAAAGGCCACATGAGCCCAGCGTGGGCCACGCCGTCACTCAAGGGTGGGCGGGAGCTCCCGCCAAACTGCCACCCACCGCTCCATACCAAGGTAAGTCTCCACAGGAATGGAATGGCCTGGATATGTAATATTATCAGGGCAACATTAGTTCCTTCTGGGTCTGTAGGATCCACACCTTCTATGATTTAAAAAATGCCGCAGAGAGTGTGGAGCAAGATGAGCGTTGTAAACGTCAGAAGCCACTGAGGTGGCTCATCCGTATTTGCAGGGGGATGGATGACGTTGAATGCCACCGCCTGACCGTCCCAGAAGATTTCTGCCGGCGATGTGTGGCGCTACCCCTCAGAAACCGACCCCATCTCTGGTACCGACATCTACGGCTAGCTTCCCCACACGAACAGCAGAAGATGCTGATAAGCGCAGAAAGCTTGTGGGTGTGGGATAACCACTGAATAGGGACTCTAGGTCACACTGGAGTTCACTGTGAGTAACCAAAGATAATATTGAGCGAAGTAAAGCGAGCTACAGACCTGGAGTTCACTGTGAGTAACCAAAGGAAACAGAACAGTGGACTCCGAGGTTTGAGTCGAGTGGCTGTAAATACTGGTAAA
>JBBPOM010001473.1:0-10564 GCA_038091455.1 Leccinum uliginosum | reverse complement strand
ATGCATCGATCAACGGCGGGGCCGACATTGCTGTCGCGAGAGGGTGATGGCACAGAGTGGGAGAGAAGAAGGGATCGGCAATTCCCTTTCATTTGGCTTGGCATTAGGGCAAGCCTTGGTCCGTGCAGATCACGTGTCGACGTCGACCGCGACGACGCCAAAACAGCCAACTCGCCGTCTCAGATGACCGTCGAAGGACCCAATGCCGCCGACGTGCAGTTTCTCGTACGGCGTTCAATGACAAAGGGCTATCAGCTCTTCTCCCTCCTCACACCGCCAGTCTACGCCGCATTTATTCTCGCCCGCAAAGGCCGAGCTCATTTGAGCATCAATCGCTTCCTACGGGCGACGTGGGTCGGTGGAGCAGTCGGTAAGGCTCTATTCTACGTCATTTGTGTTGTCGTTCAAAGCTGGTCTAGGATGCGCGGCCGGGGGCGGGTTTGAATACGTCCGGTCTGCCAATTCCAGCGGGGTCACCGTCAGAAACAGGCATATCCATAGCACCTACGACGTATGTCATTCTTTACTTTGCATATGTCCTCCACTCTCACACATTCTTAGACTGCGTCGTTGCGAGAGGACGACCATTCCACCATTGGTGCATTGCTCTGTGCTGTTCTCACCCCCGCCTTATTTTGGAAGAGGGCGAGCACGATAAACTGTGAGTAGGTCCCACGCGCCAGCAATAAGACCTGTTCATCTTATCTTCAAAAAAGTGGTGTTGGGCGGCGCGGGCATCGGTTCATCCATCGGTGTCCTGACGCATTACAGTCGGACTTTGACTGGAAATCCTCCACCACCAGTCCAGGTTCCTGAAGTCACCATCTCTTAACTCTAGAATGCTTTCCCTCTGCCAGCGCCATAATGCAGGCGATCACTGCATGCTCATGGTGCAATTAGATGTTAAACTTGACGATCATAGCATTTTACCCTACACTGTACAACAAGCATTCAACCCCTTGCCGCGTCTTTGAATCTTCCATCCACCACAGGGTGAATTACAAGCAGATCCTCCTTACAGGTTTCCTCGTGGCCATTATTTCCATTACCCCCACTCTCCCGCCGAATCTTCTTTCCATCATAGCAATCAACACCACTCATGTGCTCTCGAGTGCTAACACTGTAGTGGTCTTGATAATGTATGCGAGAACGCAGATTATTCAGCGCTGTCACAGCCGCTCGCTGCCACCTCTGAGCAAATTTGGGCAAGATGTTGCGCTTGTGCGCGTGTCGCTTTCTATGCTCAATCTCCCGCCTGACGACATCAGCCGTCTCAGAATGGAGGTGATCCACTCCCTGTTTTTTCTCACGTAAACGGACCATTTTGTTGACATAGTGAGTCCCTGCCAACGCAATGATCAGCTATGCTCCACCTCACCTTGCCCCGTACCCACCGAGTAAATACTTCCGCACGAGGCTGCTCATCAGTTGTCCGTTCTCGTCGTCGATAAGGTATCGATGTCCCGGAAGGGTTGTGTACCCATCATGCCCAGTAGCCAGGTAGTCCCTCGTTACGATCTTGTATGTCCGTCCGTTCTTCTCCCTCTTGATAAATTCACCGTCCACAAGGGCAGGAGTTCCTGTGCCAGAGCCTTCTGATAGAGTCACTGCGACTTCTTGTAAGAGCCAGATTCCAAGTACACGTTGACCAGGCGGGCGACGAGAATCCCAAGAAACGCGTAAGCCGGCCACGATGGGGAAGCGTCTAGAATCACTTGTTAACGAAATCAAATACAAATACAGAACGACACGTGCCCTTCTTGTGCAGGGTATTTGGATAACCCTTCTTCCAGGGCATCCCACAAGGATTCCCCATCCATTTCGAGTACGACCGTTGGATCATCAAAGGGTAAGATCTCCAAGATGTTTCCGAGGGTGATAACGCCTTCGATGATTTCAGCGGACGCAGCTTTCAAGTTGGTCAGATAGACCGATACCTGGGGGGTACCGTGAGTCTCCTCGTAGTGTTCCTGCACATATGAGGACTCCATCGGAGCCGCTGCCATATTTTGTGTGCAATGCATCATCATATGCGTGCCTCAAAACGTCTGCGAACCAATTCCCTGCTGCTGTCTGCACGGAGAGAATAAAATAAAAGTCACATTGGCCGACCGAGCACGTTTACTTACCTCGTCTGTGCGTAACAGATATGATCGCAAATCGAGTTCTACTTCGGTGATGCACACAGACTCTTTCATTGACTCGGATACCGACGACAGCACCTTGTCAAGTATATTCTGCAGGTTCTTTGAGGATGGCATACCAGGCTTGATCTCGTGGCGTTTACCTGGAAACCACCATAGTAGGTCGGACACTCGACGCGAATAACAGCGAGACCGCCACAAGCACTCACCATGAATCGCTTTGATTATTTTCTTCCTAACACTACTTGGAGGGGTATCTGCGAGCTCCAGAGTAAGCTCGCTCAGTTCTCTAAAGTCTGTTCCACTCTTGACCACCAGTATTTCACCGTTATCGCCTTCAGCTCCAATGACCGGCTTCGACGTGTCGTATCCTTCCCAAGCAGTCACGCCCTTGGATATAAAGTAGAGATGGTCATGGCCACCCAAGATGATGTCTACACCGTGTTCCTCAGCTATGGAATGGGAATCTTGAGCAGAAGGAGACGAAGCCAGCAAATCCTTCGCTAGCTGAATGTCCTGTGGGGATAATAGTTAACCAGAAATAACCATTTGTGCAAGACATGATGTTACGTTAGGAACTCTATGAACCGGATCAGCGATAGCTTTGGGTCTACGGAAGATTCCCTCTTACCGAGCATGAGTGAGCGCAATTATGAGGTCACATTTATGTTCCCCGCGCAACTGATGTGATAACTCTCTACCAACCTCCGCCATGTCCATGAACTTGAAATTAGCTGGCCATGCTGGCAGGGTACTGATCCAGTCACTGTAGAACGGAGTCACGATCAAGGCATGTCAACCCTAGAAGCGCTGAGGAACACAGACTCTTCGACGAGACCGATTATACCGACTCTGACACCAGATCGCTCTAGCACTTGGAAGATATGTAAATGTTCTGGAACAGTATTTGTATCCTCGTCTATGATGTTGCTCAAAAGCCAGGGCTAAAGCACCCGAGGTGAGAGAGACGATCTACACAGAACTCCGTGGGGGGTCAACTCACAAACTTTGTGTCCTGCACCAACTTGGAAAGATGTGGGTATCCTACGATGCGTGGCGCTCAATGCATGGTTTATCGAACGAAACGAGCTGATCCAAACCGAAATCAAAGTCGTGGTTGCCTTCGATAACACAAATGCACTTCGTCAGCAATGCAGCCAGTAGCATTCAGACATGGGGCGATGTACGAACCCGTCAGTGAGACATCCGGCGCAAGCTCGTTCATTACTGGAACCTATAACCCGGCCATCGACGTTAGTTAGAATGGTAGACCAACTAAGAGGACCATGCCCGAAGGATCTTCACCATGTGGCTTCCTCGGGTCACTGTGCTCTCGATCGATGGCGAAAACAGATCACCAGAGAACAGAGAGAGACCATCGCGTGCTCCGTCCGGTCTCGCCGCCCAGTTGCATCTAATGTCGTTCAAGAGAGCAGCAAACTGGGTGACGTCGATCGTGTCGCCGTTTGGCGAGATCTTTTGAGGGGTGACGCGATACACGTCGTTCCAGTGCAAGATGGACAACCGCGACATGGTTGCCAAAACGTTCTAACACGAATAACCTGGGGTGAAGGGGGTCGCTCTACTTATGTGACACTGGGCATTGGGCAAAAACCACTTTCGACATCCGAGCGCTTGAGCAAACATGTACCACTCCCTGAATCATTCAGGCTGCGGATTCGAATGAGACTCCGATATTTAGGTCATGGATCAGTAACTTGAATATGATTAGCTTCCTGCTCAACGAGGACCGTTGAACGGCGATAACCTGTAGCATGCTCCGAGCGCGGGAGTCCAGCCCGAGCTCGGGTGCTAGTAAGATTAATTCGCCAGCTAGTAGGCGACGTCCGTACCAAAGTAGCATTGCATATAATTTGTCCTCCAAATACCCTACTCGCGCCTGGCAGCAACTGACTTTTCAGGTAGGATCTGATTGCCGCATCATAGTGGTTCTTGGAGTCCTTCGGATACAACGTCGTCGAAAATCTTGGGAGATTTTCAGCCAAGTCTCAGCGTTGTCATAGTCGGTACTTACCTACCTGGACCAGTCGTCTGCTGCGATAGCTCGCCCTTTATGTTTTGGAAACGTTCAATCGCCTGCGTAACACCACGCTAAACATCAAAACTTGCAAGTTTGGACAGAACAGAACGAGAGTCGTTTGAAACAGTCTACATGAAACATACATTGTCTGGTCTCACTTTTTTGTACCATCAACATGATTGTTCGAGTCGTAGTGACTGAAACATCGGTGACTTTATTATGTAAACTCTAATTTGTACTAGTCCCTCACTACGGTGCCTCCATACGTCATATACATCGATATATACACTTGCCGCATCACACACCGATCAAGTACAGCATCGCCATCAACCAACCGCCTGTCAGGTCAGGCGTAGTCGTCAGGACCACCGTGTGTGTTTTGCTGGAACTCTGCTGCGCACTGCTTACGGGAGATTCCCCATTAACCTGGTATTTTCACTTCCGGGTTATCAGGTTGCTGGTTCTTGTCACCCTGTTTCCGACCTATCTACATCAGCGGTCACCATTCGTTTCCCTCGCCTCATTCCCAATCCCAATGACCCTCCCGTTGACTGCCTCTCAGAAACGAGCGATACTCCTCGCAATCACCATCGTCGTGAGTCTGTCTATCTGTGCCGTGTGTTTTTGAATCCAAGCCCATAATTCCTTCAAGGTTGCCACATGCTTTTTCCTGGGCTCGGATCGCCGGACTGGTCTGACTCATTACGCAGTCCAATGGGACCTTCAAGACCATGAAAGGACTATACATCCTGACGTCCACCCTGACGTCCACGTTTCTCCTTCCCATACCCTTTCAAATTCTCCGACTGTGGCTCCCTCCTTGACACCGCAGGACACTAGTCCCGCTCCTCCTCACTACGTTCCCCTTGACCCCGAGGTCACGACCGTTGACTTTCCACCCCGGCGCGCTAATGCAACGCTCATGATCCTCGCACGGAACAGCGACTTGGAAGGCGTCATTCAGAGCATAGAACAAGTCGAGTCAAAATTTAACCGCAAGTATAAATACCCTTGGGTTTTATTAAATGAAGTAGAGTTCTCAGCCGAGTTCAAAAGGTATTTAAGCGGTGAATATATCTGGATCACATTCTGGCGTGCTGATGCAGTGATAGACGTGTCAGTGTGTTGACTGAAGCACCCGTGTCTTTTGGTGCTATCCCCAACGACCACTGGTTCCAGCCGGACTGGATTGACGAGAATCGCGCACGCGAAGGTCGCGACAGGCTAATAAGGCAGGACATCATATATGGCGGTTAGTTCAATCCGCTTTGTCACACAAATAATACCGTGTGCTCAACACAGGCATTTTCAGGCAGTGTATCGTGAGTGTTGCCACACCTATTTTTGGGCATAGGCGATGTACATTGTCCACATGCAGATATCGTAACATGTGCCGTTTCAACTCGGGAGTAGGTACACAGCCGAAGTCGTTGTGGCATTCCGCTCACCTTGTATTGCGCAGTACTTTTTCCAACACGAGCTACTCCGGCCTTACAAGTGGTATTGGAGAGTAGAGTGGGTCTTCTCTGCATCATCATCACCTTTGTTCTGACACATCTCCAAGGCCCGATGTTAGATACTTCTGTGATGTGGATTATGATCCATTCTTGTTTATGGAGGACAACAACAAACTTTATGGTAGGTACCGCGTATTCTCAATCAGGACGCACTCCATACTCATCTTCGTGCCTCTCAGGCTTCACTATATCTATGCCAGATTGGGAGCCAACGATACAAACCTTGTGGAGTTCGACCCGAGGTGAGAGTAAAACAAGCCGCAGTGCGCGTGATGGCATGTTGATCGGCACCGATAGAATTTATTCAACAATATCCGCAGTACTTGCATCCTGACAACGCCATGGATTTTATATCCGATGATTCCGGAGATACTTATAATTTATGTCACTGTGAGCGGATTTTCCCCAGACTCTGAGTGCACTCACCTGGCCATGCAGTTTGGAGCAACTTTGAGATAGCTGACATGGACTTCTGGAGAAGTGAGGCGTACATAAAGTATTTTGATTTCCTGGATACGAAAGGGGGATTCTACTACGAGGTAATGTCTTGAGATCCCCTTTTTGACCAGTGTTCACGCCAATCATCATATCAGCGTTGGGGAGATGCACCTATTCACAGCATAGCTGTGTCACTGTTCGCTGCCAAGGATCAGATTCACTTCTTCAAAGACATTGGTTACAAACATAGCCCATTCCAACACTGTCCGCAAGGATCGGATTGGAGAAAGGGGCGTTGCTCGTGTGACCCTAACGACAACTTTGGTACGATGATATGAATCGATCCTCCCGCACCCAAGCGCTAATTCTTCTGGATAGATTTCGCGGAAAATTCGTGCTTGAAAGAGTTCCTACGCTTATCGTAGTAGAGAATATGTAGAATCGAGTCGCGCCAGTGACCGGCAGGGCCGCCAGGGCGGGAGTAACTATATAGCTTGTAAGAATAAAACGGTTTGGACCTGAGACAAACATTTCATGGCCTCCAAATTGCAGCAAGATGGCAATGAGATATGTCGTTTTCGTTCAGTGGTCGTCGTTTTCATTTGATCACGAGTGGAATACTATCGGGACGAGGTCTGCATTTGATCACTGTCACTTCGGTGCATTATGTCTAAAGTCTGAGGACTTCAAGTAAACAGACGTGCGACATTTGTAGTATAATACACACTCTCACCTAGACACCTCAAGGCCTCATCGACATCGATCATCTCCGATCGTCCGACGCATCGATCCGTGAATATTTGAATCCTGATGGCCGCTGCTGCCAGGCTGGTTCGAGGCGACTTCAATTCTAGGGAAGCGGACATCGCCGAGTGGCAGTGTCCATTTCCCAAGACCGACGTCACTCGGCGATGTCCGAATTCTCTATGTCACTACCAACTACTGCCGCTCTTTTTCTTCCAATACTTCGGTATCACAAATCTTATCGTGGTCATCTCGCAGAACCACTGCTACAGTGCTACCTGAACAAGGAATGTGATTCCCTGAGATTGTAGACCAATCTCGATTGGAATTTTGCTTCCTGTTGCCTTTTCGTGAAGGCTTTCACGACCCGATCGTAGCATACTCCGTCCACAGCCTGAGGTAATGGTTCAGGGACTCATCAGCTCGCATACTGATACTGTTTACGCCTTGGTAGCCAAGGCCGATGATCTATTGTTGGAAGCTTACTTGAAGTTACCACTTCAAGTCTTGTGTGTTATGTTTGCATCTAAGTACTCGCTTCCAACTCGGACGTTGAAGGTAGCAAAACTGGCCGGCCAATGTGCAGCGACAAATAACTAGAGTGACTCCCTCACCCTAACGTTTTAACCATGTTGCAGTTGTCCATCGTGCACTGGAATGTCTCCCCTCAGAAGGTCTCGCCAAACGGTGACACATCGACGTTATTCGCTGCTGTCTTGGATGATATCCGGCGCAAGTGGGCAGTTAGACCGGATGGGGCGCGCGATGGCATTTCTCTGTGCTCTGGTGACTTGTTTCACCATCCCTCGAGGGCACAGTGACCCGAGGGAGCCACATGGTAAGGAAACATCTTTCAAGCATGGTAGCATTAATGGCTGACGTTTATATAGGTCCCCGTGATAAATGAGCTTGCGCCGGACATTGCAGTGACAGCCTGTTGACTGCATGCTCACGAAAGACGATAAACTCGACGATTCTACCTACTTGCACAGTGTGCATTGTCCGACTAGCTCCTTGCCACGTCCTTCAATCTTCCATCCACCACCGGGTGAATTACGAGCAGATCCTCCTTACCGGTCTCCTCCTGGCCATTCAACACATCAATACCCAAAGTACCCCGCCGAATCTTCCTTCCGTTATAGAGATCAACACCACTCATGTGCTCCCGTGCGCTGACATTGTATTGATCTTGATAGTGTGCGCCAGAGCGGAGATTATGCAGCGCCATCGCGGCCGCACGCTGCCACCTTTGAGCAACCTTCCCAGGGGGCAAGGCGCTGCCCTCACTCGCAAGCAGCTTTCTATGTTCGATTTCCCGCTTGACGGCATCAGCCGTCGCCGCGTGGAGGTGATTAGCTTCCTTTTTCTCCCCTCGCGAACGGACCACTTTGTTGATATACTGAGCCCCTGCCAATGCAATCATCAGATATGCCATTGCTTCGCCCCGCTTGTAGATACACACCAAGCAAATACTTCCTGACGAGGCTGCTCGGCAGTTGCCCGTGCTCTTCGTCGATGAGGTATCGGTGTCCAAGAAGTGCTGTGTACCCATCATGCCCAGTAGCCAGGTAGTCCCTCGTTACGATCTTGTATGTCCGTCCGCTCTTCTCCCGCTTAACAAATTCACCGTCGACGATAGCATGCGCTCCTGTATTTCTTTCCGATGCAGTCGACGGGACTTCTTGTAAGAGCCAAATTCCAAGTATACGCTGACCGGGCGGGCGGCGAGAATCCCAAGAAACGCGAAAGCCGGATATGATGGGAAACCGTCTAGAAAATCACCTGTTGATAAATATGATCGCGATCACGAATCAACCACCACTTGCCCTTCTTGTGCGGGATGTCTGGATAATGCATCTTCCAGCACATTCCACAAGGATTCCCCATTTAGCTCGATCACGACTGCTGGATCATCAAAGGGTAAAATCTCGAGGATGTTTCCGACGGTGACCATGCCTTCGATGACTTCAGTGGATACGACACCCGATAAATGGTAGACCTATACCTGGAGGGTACCGTGAATCTCCTCGCAGTGTTCCTGCAGTTATGAGGACCCCATCGGAGCCGCTGCCACATTTGGTATACAACGCATCATCATACGCGTGTCTCAAAACGTCTGCGAACCAATTCCCTGCTACCGTCTGCAAGGGGCGAATAAGATATCTAAGATGACCAGATCAAACAGATCTACATACCTCTTCTGTGCGTATGAACTCCGATCGCAAATCGAGTTCTACTTCGGTGATACACACAGGCTTGTTCATCGACTCGGACACAGACGACAGTACTTTATGGAGAACATCCTGCAGGTTCTTCGAAGATGGCATACCAGGCTTGATCTCGTGGCGCTTTCCTGGACACAAACGTGGCTCGGACGCTCTACTTTGGCGTGAAGAGCCACGAACACTCACCGAGAACGGCTTTGATGATTTTCTTCCTAACGCTACCAGGCGGGGTATCAGTGAGCTCCAGAGTGAGCTCGCTCAGTTCTCTAAAGTCAGTTCCACTCTTGACGACCAATATGTTGCCGTCGTCGCCTTCAGCCCCGATGCTCGGCTTCGAAATGTCGTATCCATCCCAAGCAGTCATGCCCTTGGATATAAAGTAGAGGTGGTCATGGCCACCCAAGATGATGTCTACACCGTGTTCCCCAGCTATGGAATGGGAATCTTGAGCAGAGGGAGACGAAGCCAGTAAATCCTTGGCTAGTTGAATGTCCTATGGCAATAAAAAGTGAGCGGAGAACGATTGTTTCGGCAAGGCATGATATTACGTTAGCGACCCTAAGAATTTGATCAACGATGCGGCCTTGCGGACATGTAACCTTTCGTCTTACCGTGCATGAGTGAGCGCGATAATCAGATCACATTGGTGCTCCCCGCGCAACCGACGTGACAACTCTCTACCTGTTTCCGTCACGTTCTTGAACTTGAAATTTGCTGGCCATGCGGGTATAGTACTAATCCAGTCTCTGTAGCGGAGTCACGATCAAGGTATCTCAACCATAGCACTGCAGAACACTGACTCTTCGACGAGGCCAATGATGCCAACTCTGACGCCTGATCGTCTCAAGACTTGGAAAGAATGTAGGTGTTCTGGAGCATTGTTCGTATTCTCGTCTACGATGTTGCTCAAAAGCCAGGGCTGTAACACCGTGCGACATGAAGGATCCGCACGGAACTAGTAGGCTGTATAGAAGAGGAACGACTCACAAACTTTGTGTCCTGGACCAATTCGCAAAAATGGGGGTATCCTAGAGAAAATGGGGCGCTCTCAGTGCTGGCATGAGGCAATCGAAGCGAAGCAAATCCGAACCGAAATCAAACTCGTGGTTGCCTTTCAAGAGAAAATGCACCTCGTTAGCAAAGCGCGGCTTATACTACAGGCCCCAGGAGGAGGAGGATGGCACAAACCAGTCACAGCGACGTCTGTCCCCAGCGCGTTCATCACTGGAACCTATCGCCAAGCCATCAACGCCAATTCGACCAATTGACGGCACCGTTGCCACCACACGAAGGATCTCATCTTACCATGTGGCTCCCTCGGGTCACCGCGCTCTCGACCGACGGCGAAAAGAGATCCCCAGAGAACAGAGAGAGACCATCGCGTGTCCCGTCCGGTCTTGTCCCCCAGTTGCTTCGAATGTCGTCCAAGAGAGCAGCAAACTGGGTGACGTCGAT
>JBBPOM010001471.1:0-10567 GCA_038091455.1 Leccinum uliginosum | reverse complement strand
ATTATGCGGTCAGTGATGATTTGCTGGAGGGGCGCACACGAAACGACTGTTATCTTTTTTGGCAGGTGTTCGACACGGATAACAGCCGGGTTGGATTTGCTGAGACGTACGTTGTTGACTCGTATCGGAAATGAGCGGAATTTGAGCTTTCCTGTCCACAGAAACAACACATATTCGACCATCGAAGGATAAATTCATTTGAACACCACATCCTGCCATCATTTTCATGGAGTGTTGCTTAGTAGAGCGTATTCACGTAACTTCTGAAGGGGCATCCTGACAGGACTCGACTCGTGTGTGACAGTGAGAACCGGTGATTGAACTGGTGGATGGGATGACAAAACACGTGAGTAAACTGGTTTCCATCGACCCATTGAATCGGACTTGTAACAATGCAAAGTGTGGTCGAATTTTCCGCTGGATAACACGCAGAAGGTGATTTCACCATTTCACAGGGATCGGATGAGATGCATTGACGTCGAGCATGATCTATCCACTCAATGGATCTGCGTTCGTGGTTCTGAGTACGGCGGTTCAGACTTGGAGGCACCACAGCCATCGAGTTTTTTAGGCGTAATCTTTTGCAGTTGCCAGTGCTTGAAGCATCTTTCGCCGACTATCCTCTCTATATTACCGAAATTTGAGCGAGAGAGAATACATTCAAATCATGCAGCATATTCGGAATACCTATGTTTGCCTCTTGATGTTGGAAAATCGATGTGGACATACTTACAACATCATCAACCTACGCTGACTAACAACCCAAAGAACGTTTTACTATTTCCGTCAAATTCCAAATGGACGACAACACGCCAGCATTCCAAAACGGGCACCTCGTTGATTTTCGAATAATCTCGAAAGTTACCGAATAATGAAGGACACACCAGAATACGGTGGACTTTTACCGCTGACGCATGCTGTATTCTACTGAGATCTAGAACATCACAGATCAAGCATAGGCCCGCCTTATAAAAAGGGTCCATGGGCCGTGGCACTCTCCCATCATACTACATAACTTTCAATTTGTCGACGACATCCGACTACTTCAAGGAAGACCTCACAAAATGACTCTGGCTCACTTCTGTTACGATCCTATCACCGAGTTTGATCGTCTCATGGAAGACGCTCTTGCCGCTCGGCTCTGTCCCCGTACTTGTGCGCCCTTGACTGAGCCAAAGCAAGCTACGCCACGGCACGGCGAAGTCTATCGCCCAAGGTAAGCGACTTTTTATATACCCTCAAGCCGTACATTTATCGAGATAACATCTCCCCAGAATGAACCTCCACGAAGACGGCAACGCTGGAGTGACAGCCACGTTTGAGTTGCCTGGTTTGACGTCAAATGACGTCACCATCGAACTCCACCAGAACAGATTGACCATCTCTGGCGAGCAGCCCGCGAGCTCTGGCCCTGAAGAAGGTCAGAGCTACGCCGTTCGCGAGCGTCGGTCCGGCAAGTTCTCCCGAACGTTGCAGCTTTCTTTCGGGATCCAGGTCAGTAACTTGATCTCATTCCTTCTTCCTTCCGAGTGCTGACGCACCGTTCTTAGCCCAAAGATGTGAAGGCGAAGATGGACAACGGCATTTTGACGATCACGTTCCCAAGGACGACGCCCGAACAGCAGGCGAAACGCATTGTCGTTGAATAGACTTGCTAGTAATAACGACGTCCATCAACTTCTGAACTATTTAGGATTGTGTATCACCAGTGACCGAATAATATGTAGTTTTCATAGCATCATTGTACCAGTGTATGTATTTTATCCAGTGTTCTCTTAATGTCGATACAACCCCACATCATCCATCATAACCGATGGAAGACGGCTGAAATCGAAGCATCTTCTAGTGCAATCGCTGATCATGGAAGGACCGTGGTATAGTAGTAGGATCACGTCAAGCTGTAACTCTCTTTTCCCAGGAATCATATGATCCAGGCGCAGCATGTTGCCACAAGAACTTTCGATGTTCGATTTCGTTGCATGCAATGAGCCAAGAGTTCTTGTAACCAAGGCATCGCCATGATCTCCAACAAAGAGAACTCCTTAGCTTCAGTGGGGATCAAAACAAAGGACCCCAGGGAATTGGAAAGAACGATCAGTACGTCAAACGTAGCCGGGATGACCCGTAGATGTATTGAACAACTTGAAACCATTCAAACAGATTCCTTGCACCCACGACGCGTCTCGTTACAATGATAGTTACTTGTATAAATAAATGAAAGTGGTCCCCTGCACCGAGCGACAGATAAAAAATACAAGGAAAACAAGTGGAAACAGTACGGTATATATATGAAAAAGGAGTGGACGTGGGTTGACAGAGGTATGAAGACTATGCCTTCGATGGGTCCGCGTTAATCGTAGCAGCCCGGAAATAAAAGGCACTGGCCGAACTAGCACATCAGAGCAAACCCAACCGCAGCGAGCCCGAGCGCAAGTCCGGTCTGGAAGGCAAGCATGTTCGAGATAGAAGAGGTTCTCCCACCCGCTGCGCCGTTCGCATCCGTGTTAGGCACCACGCTCTCCGTCGGTAACGACACAGAACTAGTGGCGTGCGATACGCTGCTCGGAGCCACAGTGGAGTTTGCGGAAGAAGAGGGCGACACAGAGCCAGAGGTGGAAGACGCGTTTGCGGAGGCGACCAGACCGACACTACCACCACCACCGGCGAGCTGAGCAGGGAGCCCACCGACCAAAGAACCAATTCCCCATGGGATCTTCGTGCCGTCTTTCTGGGTCAACTTGGAGGGTGGCACAACCTTGCCGGAGCCGTCCGTGATCATGAAGCGCCCGGTCCAAGTCCTGTTAGAGGACGATGGCGTCGAGAACTGATAAAAGTAGATGGGTGAGTGAGGGTCGACCTATTTGTGATTCCGAATGCCGGATAACGTCAGCCACGTGGACAAAACGGTTGGAATCGAGACCAAAATCAAGGTGAGGGTCATGTCAAGAATAATTAGGATATGGAGGATCTACTGACTCTGGGACAGGTGTACGAATATGTGTTCTTGTTCGGGTTGGTTCCGTCGACGGTCGCAATGGCTATACGCGCACAGATGTGCAAAACATCGCGGAAGGAGTAAGCGTTCACTCAAGACCAAAAAAGCACCCGCAAGAGGCGGAGGACGCACGGGCCAAAGAGACCATGTCGAAGTTATCTCCCGTCATGAGCTCGATGTTCATGGTCTTCCAAGTGCCGGTGTGATCGATGTCCCAGCTGATCGTGCAGGGCTGCCCCTCAAGGAAGACGTCACCGGGACCGGGACCGCTGGGATTGGGGTCGGCGCGAACGAGAATGGCGGTGGCGACAATAAGAGTCAAGATGGGTGCGACGGCGGAGAACATCCCAGTGACCTCATTGCGGTAACGGTTCATCGGAACGAGCTAGTCGGTCTGAAAGTAGGTCTTAAGTTGTCAGCTAATCAAGGAGAATCGAAGACCTACGTTAAACGTGAGAAACTAAGATGAGGGGTGGTCGGAAGAGTGAATGGGCTAGAAGCCCTTGGCGGCGGCGGTTTTGTTTGAGAACCCGAAAGCAATTCAGACTGACAGTTGAATTGCAATCTTGTCTAGTCACCCTGCGTTAGTACACAAGGTGTCTTCGTCTCACGGTAAGCATCCTAGAATATTTGAGATCAAACGTCCAAATAGTTCGATGATCGTTATAAAATGGAAGGGTATATTTCGGCGGTACTTAAGCCGATTGGTCGAATTACTCTCGCGGTTAACAACTGCCAGTATTCCCAACTGTCCTCACCGGCCCGACAATGCCGCGCAGGCAGGAATCAATCCAGACGAGAGAGTACACGGCTGGCCTCGCCCGAGTGTTTGTTCTCACTCGTCACATGCATGTATCTAACAAGGGAGAGGGTCACAAATACGAGGCACACACTAGAGGAGACTTACCTCGCTGGCCAAGCGAGTCCATTCCATCAAAGCCCTCATATATTCATCCCTCCCCTCATCTAGTGGTCTATCCGGAGTCCAAAGCATAAAGGAAGTAAAGGTCGACGAAGGTATCAATTTTCTCGTTGGGTATAATGGACCATCGCCCGAGCTGGAACAGCAGTCCACGCTGTTGGGTTCATCCGCAGGGTCATCAGATGTCGCACATTTTAACCGACGCGTCTTCGGGCGCGTTTTCGACTTTGATTTGGGTACTAGTGAAGAGGGCTTCAAAATCGGTATCGGTTCCTCCTTGATTTTGTCCGAGTCCACTGGCGCTCGTAAAACGAGCCCACCGTATCCATCCGGGACGTCCACCGCTTGTCCATACATTTGTCTGCCTCGAAAAGCAGCTATAAACCGTTCAACTTTTCGCGACGCGGACGCGTGGTCGAGTTGCGACACGGCACCCAAGGGAGACTGCACCTCCGAGTCGACTGCCATAGCAGTGTTCACCTCTACTCCCGCCCTCGAAATATCGCTTGTCTTGAACGGTAGTTCGTCCTCTACGAACTGACATGCCACGCTCGCGGTAGACGTGGTAGACGATATCTCTGTAAAACTGCGCTGTGTCTCGCTCAATACTGACGAGCTTGCGACCAGGGTGGCAGAACTGGAGGAGCGCACAGGAAGTGCAGCAGACAAAGGAGGAGCAGGTCTGGGACGAAAGTAGCGAGATATGGGGGCTGTGCCAGTGTAGGAAATGTGAAAAGGCATCAAGGAAGGCGTGCAGCACTCTAGGCCAGAGACAATTTCGAACTGAGTAGATGATGCCATGAAGCTAACTTCCTGCGGAGTTTCAAAGCAAGATTGATTATCAGTGATTGATGTGAGTCCCAAATTGTCCCAGTGCTACATGTCTGGTGCAGCATTTCAGGCATCAGAAGCTCAGTCTGTGGCTCTGACAAGTTGATGGCACCGTGACGAATGCGTCTCCGTTTGGTTGATCCACAAATGTCAATCATAAAGAGCACACGCATCCTGGCTTTCATGTACTCCTGGCTGAGCTACCATGGCCTCCATCCTCCTTACTTTCCTTCTCGGGATCGTTGCTGTACAGGCTCTTCCTGCCCTGCTGGAACGGGGCTCGAGCCCCTTAGCTGAATTGACGACCACC
Source organism: Leccinum uliginosum (assembly GCA_038091455.1). NCBI lineage: Eukaryota > Fungi > Basidiomycota > Agaricomycetes > Boletales > Boletaceae > Leccinum > Leccinum uliginosum. The sequence goes on along the minus strand of JBBPOM010001471.1, from coordinate 5,509 downwards.
CAAATCGACGCTCTCAATCCTTACGCTAATTATGCAAAAGCTGTATATTGCAAGTCTGCCATCATACCTTGGGCCTGTGGAGGTAAATCATTGTACACTCGACTTATGGTCCCAAGCTATGAGCCTGACGCCCACCTCGGGGTAGCCGCTTGTACCGCTAACGCGGCCTTCCAGCCTGTGGCGGCAGGCGGAGATGGTGATTCCGTGCAATTCTGTGAGATGTCAAGCAAGCCGGCATAACCAGTCCAAGCTGAATGCGGCTGATGTCTAACAGGGTATGTCGGGTATGATCCCAATCTCCACACTATCATCGCGGCCCACCAAGGGACGAACAAATCCAACCTGTGAGCTTTCCACATTCGATACGATGAATTGTGTTGAGCTGGTGATCATGTAACACGACAGCATGCCCCTCCTCACTGATGTAGATGCTCTGAGGGGTCCGCTAGACTCGTCCTTGTTCCCTAACTTTCCACTTAGCATCCTGGTGCACAAAGGTTTCCAGGACGAACATGCCAAGTATGAACCCAACTTCGTGCCTCACAGATGGTCCGTTTACGCTTCATCACAACAGGACGGCTAAGAACATCCTCGCCAACGTCTCGTTGGCCATGTCAAAGTACAACGTTAACTCCGTGACGCTGGTTGGCCACTCCCTCGGTAAGTGAATCACACAAACCCCTTCACAATCGGCGGGTTCTTGATATGAATAATCTTCCTTTATCGAATTACATGGTACTGCACGAACGCACACACAGGCGCTGCGATTTCCCTCTTGGACTCGGTGTACCTCCCTCTACACTTGCCGAAATCCACCACCTTCAAGACGATCGTTTTCGGTCTCCCACGCGTCGGAAACCAGGAATTTGCGAACTACATCGACGCGAATGCGCACCTGGCCCACATCAATAACCAGAAGGATCCCGTTCCAACAGTGCCTGGAATGAAGTTGGGCTACGTGCACCCTGCCGGCGAAGTGCACATCAACGCAAATGAAAAGTGGATCGATTGTCCGGGTAAGCATTGGCATTATGTTCTGTTACATTTTTAAAAAAAAAATGATCCTTTCGTGTGGTGCTAACACATCTGAAAACAAACAGGCCAGGACAATCCGAGCTCGGAGTGTATCGTCGGTACCGTGCACAACTTGTTCGAGAGCACCTTTGCGAACCACGACGGTCCTTACAACGGAGTCATCATGCGCTGCCATACATGATTGCATGAAAGGCAAACTTCCTTTACCTTCCTCCTTACAGGGTCAGGGGCAAGACGTGTGCTTGACTTTTCTGTTCTCATGAAATTCTCTTAGTAGCAGTAGAGGTAGTAACAGTCCTTCGAGCTGGAACTCAGGCAAAACTGTCGTTACTATATGACACCAGTAATAAAGTACTTAAGTGCCAGTGACCTGGCAATCTGTCCTTGGTGATCAAGCAGTACAGGTGCAGGTGTTATGTAACTAGTACTATCGAACGAGTTGGTCCTGGGCGCATCCAACGGAGACTGTCTCCGAATCGCTTCCAGTTTAGTACAATATCGAATTGTTACCAACAGCACGGATATCAGCGGTGTTGAACTTCTGGCTGAGACGGTCAGGCGGTTCGTTTCATGAGCATCAAAGCTTCATGCAGATCCGCATCATGATAGCCCCGACATTGATGGTAGCTCAACTATGGTAATTGTCTTTCTTGATCTGCTATCCCCGCCGCCATTAGCTACTGCCACCAAGACGATCTACTATCACGCTTCTTCTCAGTCGATCTTTAAAATGGATTATGAAGAACTCGCTGAACTCCGAGCACCCATCCTCAGCTAGCCTGTGTGTACTCCCAGCTGAGCTGCCATGACATCCATCTTCCTCTATGCCCTCATCTGGATGGCTGTTGTACGAGCTTCCCCTGCCCTGGTGGCAAGGAGCTCGACTCAGGCTCCCATGGTTGCACTGACTCCCCCCCAGATCAACGATTTCAATCCGTACACTTACTATGCAAAAGCTGTATATTGTGTACCCCCGACAATCATGACATGGAACTGTGGAGGTAAATAATCATGTCCCCCAAGTTCCGAGCCTGACGCCTTTTTCTGGGTAGTCGCTTGTGCTGGGAACGCGGCCTTCAAGCCTGTGGCGGCGGGTGGAGATGGCAATGGCGTGCAATACTGTAAGACTCAGATCAGGCCAATGTATACAGTCTGAACCGCAGCGAATACCTCACAGGGTTTGTTGGATATGATCCAAATCTCCACACCGTCGTCGTGGCACACCAAGGGACGAATACATCTCATATGTGAGCCTTGCATGTCCAACACGACGAACCGTATTCATCTAGTGATCGTGTTAACATGACAGTAAGGCCCTCCTTACCGATGGGGAACTATCGAAGGGAAAGCTAGATTCGTCACTCTTCCCTAGTCTTCCATCTGGCATCGAAGTGCACAGAGGTTTCCAGAACGAACATGCCAAGTATGAACCAACTTGAAACGTCGTGCCTCACAAACGGACCTTAATATTTACGCTTCATCACAACAGGACGGCGACGAACATCCTCACCAACGTCTCGTTGGCCATGTCAAAGTACAAGGTTAACTCTGTGACGATAGTTGGCCATTCCCTTGGTGAGTGAACTTCAACACCCAAACCCACCCAACGATCGGCGTGTTCTTACTTCGAATCGACATCTTCTCTTCCTCATCACATGTTACACCACGCTTGCAGGCGCCTCACTCGCCCTCTTGGAAGCAGTGTACCTTCCTTTGCACCTGCCGAAATCCACGACTTTCCTGTGTGTTGTCTACGGTCTTCCCCGCGTCGGAAACCACGCTTTTGCAAACTACGTCGATGCGAACGTGAAGCTGACACACATCAACAACCTCAGGGATCCCATGCCAATCGTGCCTGGGAAGTTCTTGGGATACGTTCACCCTGCCGGTGAGGTGCACATCGAGGCAAACGGAAAATGGACTGTCTGTGCTGGTGAGTATTTGTCCTCGCCATTTGTTGCACTGATATCTTGCGGCGGCCGATCTCATCACCCCATCACCCCCAAAACAGGCCAGGACAACCCGAGCCCGGGATGCATCGTCGGCACAGTACCCAACATCTTTTCGTGCAACGAGACGAACCATGACGGTCCTTACAACGGAATTCGTATGCACTGCTTTACGTGAAATTACGTGGTGGCGATCCTCCTTGGCCCCATTGTGATAAGTTTGCGCATGAGCAAGGGCGGCATGGTCAAGGACGCGGCAGTTAGTTCACATTCGTCTTCTTCTTTCGATAGAACGAAGCGGCAACCATGTAATGTTTACATTGCGTTATGAATTTTGTAACAGCAATCTCTCGACTGACTCGGTGGAAGAAGAGCATCAGAGAACCTACAGTCTCGTCGCCTTGTCGCCTTGCCGGCATTCAATCGAGGTCAGCAGAGAACGCGAATGCCTCGAACAGAGCATTTTCGACCATGACTGAAGGTCGCAGCCAACCAGTGAGTGCTCCTTGAAGTGAATGGTCCGTCTAAACTGTCATCTTAGCGAACGGTCAGAAGGGTTGCGGAACCGGTAGGTGTTTAAACTTGTCCATTGTGCCCACTGATGTCATCTTCTATCCGTCGCAGAAGATGAAGAAGAAAAAGCCGAAAACCAAGCGTCGTGTAGATGGAGACCGCGACCATGACACCAGCACTGGAGGTCGTCCTCCGGATCCAGGGCCGTCGAGCGAGGTAGCTCTGCCGTCGAATATGAACGGTGACCACACTGTTAGCACTAGCACCGGACGTCCTCCGGATCCGAAACCAGCGAGCGAGGTAGGTCGTCCGTCGGCGTCGACCACATCGTATAAGGTACAACACGCAAAAGATACATGTGAAGCCTCAACTCAGAGAATCCGTTTGAGCGTGCGTGCACTTTTCTTGAGTACATGTTGCGAAACTTATAACAATGCATCAGGAAGAGTCAGGAAATGTCAAGCTTTCCATCACGTTTCCTAAGTGGTTGTGTTGCTGCTCGTCGGAGACGAAAGAAGAATGATACTATAGGTCATAATATTGTTATGCTCAATGATCATGTGCTTGAGCGGTGCATTGCCCGTCTATGATAGAATATTTAACCCTTGAAGTAAGATGCTCACCCAGTTCGAAATAGGTGCTGCGAGCAATGCGTCTGTAAACTTGTGACCTTGATTTCTCTCGCTGTGGGAGACACGAGTCGTACCCCTTGGAGCTCAAGGGCGACTTGCACGAAGAGTGGTTGCAGACAGTAAGGGAGGGGAGTCTCCACGGCTGGACGAGGATGCCTTTCCACAGCCTGAGCGGGAATATAAGTCGTCTGGTGGACATCGTCGTTACAGAGGATGAGTCTTGTCGGGACGCATGCCCTCGCCGGCGAAATTACGCGGGTCGGGCACCCACACCACCACTTCCCACTCCGTCGAGCTCCCGTGCTCAGCTTAGTACGCGTAGGGAGAGGGGTAACTTGAAACATTCCCACCATGCATTTCCCTGAGCGTGACCGCACGCACGCTGCTCCTGTTCGTCGTCAGCGTCGCGTGCCCCCTCGAAGCTCCCGCGAGCATCGACGCGACCGTGTGCACGGTCAGCTTGGGATGGAAGTGCGCGCCGCCGGGGGTACGTCCCCATCTTCTTCTTCCTCTCCTTTGTAGTCGTCGACTTCTTCCAGCATTGCTTCTTCGGCTGCGGTCGGTCACCGTCGGTGCTGAGCGCTGGAATGTGGGTGTCGTTATCCCGTAGGATCCGGGTGCACGTATCTGTGGACGAGACAACTTGGCTTGTAAGTAATAAACGAACGTATGAGTAACGCCCCGAAGAAAATCGGGAGTAGCCGGGGCCCGGGCTGCCCGCGCCGAAGGCTCTCAGGCTCCGACACAGTATGTACATGTACAGCTAAATAGTCTCTGCAGATTATTATTATCGGGGGATGTACCTCTCTATCCGTATAGTACTAGCATCATAGCTTGCATGCGCTCGTGAACTCGAAGAGTTCGAACACTCATCATAAAGCCCCACCTCCGTTCCACGCGCGCTCGTGGCTCGTAGCCGTACTTCCTCGTGGTCACCATCCTCGTCACCGTTGTCCCAACCTAGCGCAGCGTCCAAGTCCACGGTCGAGAGTTCGAACATGGAGTTGGCCGGCTCGATCGCCTTCTGCATGTTCAGTATTATCCGTGGTGTCTGTTTGCATATTTTTAAAAAAGGACAAAAGGAGAACGTGAGTCAATAGCTGCCAGTGAACGTATCGATGTGGAATACGTACAAAAACAGAGGGCACGATCGTCATCCATCTGCACGCAAAAGACAAAAAGGACAGGTAAGCGATGCCATGCCATCAGCTAATGATCGAATCACAGAGACACTGACGGCAACAAAACGTTGACAACCATCCGGTTGAATAGGAAGCAGAGAATACATATCAACACTATACCTGGCAGAGGGGGGGGGGGGCAGGCAGAACTATTCGTCACAGCGTTCCAGGGAGTCTCTGGCCAGCGGTACCGAACTCA
>JBBPOM010001470.1:0-10575 GCA_038091455.1 Leccinum uliginosum | reverse complement strand
GGCCGTTAGTACTCCTGTTCTTCCCATTGCTCCTGTTCAAGTTCCTCCTGTTCCTCCTGTTCCCCCTTTTAGTTACAACCTACTACATTTTGTCTATGTGCCCAAGGAAAAGTCTTTGTTTATCCCGGCCCCAGGCCTCTAGTACGCGCGGCGAGCACTCTGACTCCTCTTTGAAGGACTCAGAACATTCCCTGCACCGCTGTTGGCCACAACTTGTTCGAATACGTGTCGTCGCAGATGATTTACTTGTTACATTACATTTTATCTAGTTACATTCTCTACCGGCGCACATCCCCTCGAGGTACAGGCGTACCGTACCGCCACACCCCCTTTCGACCTTGGCGAAAATTCCCCCAGATCACTGCCACCCGTCACTTCGCGACTCGGTCACGGCCGGGCGGACCTCAAAGTTAGGTGGATGGAGTTGGAAAATCGGTCGACCGATTTGTATCCTCGCATGGCGGTGCTGCCGGTTGAGTTCGGCTTTCCATCTACTCTACACGTCTAAACAATTTCTCACGCATCAAGGTCCAGTACAATGCAGACTCACAAACGAAAGCGCAGTTTGCAAGATGGCCCTGTAGATACTTCAAAGATGGCCAAGGCTTTGGAATGTCTCGAGGTTCTCAAGGATGAGTTAGATGGAGTCGAAGAGACAGAAACCGAGATGGCGTCCATCATGAAGCATGTCAAAGTATTGGAAGGGATCCTGAGTACTGCGAAGCGACAGGTGTGTATTCCAAATCATCAGCCTGTTGCAGTGATCTTAATTTTGATGTTACTCATCTTCTAGAAGATTAGCTTCTCGACCTTGAAAGAAGACGAACTCACAAGGCTTGGTATAGAAAGGAAACTCCTGTCGTTTGATTGTGAAAAACTTCATGACTTGGAACTGAAGGAAGGTGTGAAGGAGATTGCCGTCAAATTAAAAGACCAGCTGTTGGAGATTTACAACCGGGTGAATATGGATGTAAGACTTAGCATTCTGCCTCTGGTCTTGCCCTTAGCGTCTTATACAGTACGAACCGGGGTCACGTATGGTTCTTGATGCCGTGCTGATAGCTCTTGGGAGGATCCCCCGCAATGTGAATTCGGGTTTAGAAGTTGCAATCTTTCCAGAAATGAAGATCCCGGCCAAAGATGGAGTCTTGGTGAAAAATAAAGGATATGAGGTGCTGCTAACAGGAAGTATCGACTATGCTGTGATACAGTATAAAAATGAAATGCAGAACAAAGGTCGGCTACTTGGTGGATGTTTAAAACCTTGACCTGATGCCTTTTTTCAGAGCGACTCCTTGGTGCTGGTGGGAGGTGTGACCGTGACGTCCTTAAGTTATCAGAGGGGCGCCTTTTCCTTGTTGAAGCAAAACGTGTGCATGGATTAGGCGGAAATCTGGGGCCACACATACCTGAAGCTGTCGGCCAAGCAGTTGCATTAGCGATCGCAACAAAGTCTGTACCATGACTCTCACACTTCACATTCATTGACACGTTTCTAGACAAGATACAGTTCGCTTTTGTCTTTCCAATGGACAGACCTGGCTTTTCTTCATCTTACAAAAGGAGAGGAGCGTATGGATTTACTATGAATCAGCCCCGCGACAGCTCAATCAATCCCTACTTTCATGTCCGACAGGAATTGACGACCTCTCCAAACTCCTGGTACTCACCGCCGAATGGGTAAGTTCTTGTTGGTTCTAGATGCCCATATATCCTTATGAATTCTAGTTGTGTCCCTCTGTCGACGATTTATATGTGCTCCATGAGTAATTGGACTTGAATGCCGAGAACCTCATGCCCGCCTCCGATTTCCGCTGACAAGTGGTTAATCGAGAACTTGAAGAGAGCGAACACGCGCACCTTGTCCTGTGCATTTGCCTCGCGTTCCTTTTCCTTTTCTCGCGTTCAACTTGTTCCCATTTGGTAAGGAAGCGCCTATCAGCCTCGAGTTGCTCGACGTGAGAAGCTGGCGCTCGAGCGATGCGTGTGCTATGTGCGACGTTAACGCCCGCGAGCGCTGCTGTCGCATGGTGTGCGTGTGTGTGTTGCGCAATGCGGGTCTACATACGTAAGAGGTCAGTTGTGAGACTTTTCTGTGTGTAAAAAAACTGACCTCGCTCGAGATCTGCCATGAGAGAGTCACGCCTGACGGTGCGTAGCAGCTCTCCGAGTCGGCTTTGACGAGTTCATCGTGTTCGTGGTATCACTTGCCACAAACGGCAAATTGGAGATGAACAGGGAAGCTGACGGTCCTCGCCGTGGCTTGGAAAGCAGAGTTTCCTGGAAGATCTTGCATCTCTGGACCCCGATCTGTACCGCCTCGAAGCTCGGAATTTCAGTGCTCGTGAACCCAACCAAGTCGGCGAACACGCCGTTGGGACTCGGCGTTGCTCAAGACGTCTGGTATTCACTACATATATCATCTGTCACTGGCTCTGGTATGCATCGCGTAAACCGCGATTTCAAGTGAATCTCTCCGCACAAGCTTAGCTTGGAAACCTCCCTGAAGTCTGTACACATCGCACTCATCTGCGACGATGAGAAGGAAGAGGGGAGAGGGAACTGAGCGAGGCCGGATAATCTGCGAAACTCTTTGGTCAACCATCACTGTCATTTGTTTATGCTCGACTGAAATTTCTTGTTCTTGTTTTCCCCCTCACCAACCTCGCTCGCCGCTCCGAACATGATGCTAATCTCACCCGCCCTGTTTATCGAAGATTCTTAGAGAGTCGCACATCGAGACCAGGGATAACTTATTAGGAATCCACAATTTAGTTCTCGTCCATCCATGGATCTCCCTTTGGTGTTGCTCAGTTTGATCTAGGGACATGCTCACTCCGGCTCGTCGTTCGGCTCAGGCAACCGTTCGGTGGGCTGCTGCTTGCTTTGCAGGGGCGGGAGCAGTACAGACAGTTTCGTCAAGGTGCAGACTCGGGCGGAGACAGCGTTGGAATGAACTACTAACAAAATAGGTGCCGATGAACGCATTATGTTTTAAACTTAAGAGCGCGGGCTTAGTAATACTACAAACCAAACCTTCAGACTCGGAATTTGGACGTGCTGATCAAGTATTATTGTCGGGAGAGTGGTGTGCGGAACTTGAAGAAGCATATCGACAAGGTATGCGGTTAGTCCTGCGCGATGAGACGTCTCTGACTCTTTATCCTTATCTTTCGCAGATTTATCGAAATGCGGCGCTGAAGTTAATTCTTGACCTGGGCGAGGACGTGTTTCCAGAGCCGACGCCAAACCCGCAAGTTTCTGACGCAGAATCACGGACAGTAGAATTGCAAGAGCCGCTACCGCTCGAAGCGAGCGAAGTCTCTACGAAGTCCTCGACCACTACCCACGAATCGCCGGAACACAGCAGGAACAAGATCGTGACGACCCAAGAACGCAAGCCCTCCAAGTACCCGAAGACATTCACGTAAGGATAACACCGGAGAACCTGAAGGATATATGTCGGACCACCATTGTATCACAAGGGCCGGATGTATGTGAAGCCGCCGCCGCCTGGGGTTGAGTACAGGATTGGGATACCTAGGGAACGGGTCGGGGGGGTCATGCCTGCCGAGGCTACGGTGAGTGTTTTAGTGAATGTATACACGGGAATGTATGCACGGAAATCTCACGTGCGCGTTCGTCACGTAGAGCATGCCCGCCGGCAAAGGCAACCTCCAACTGACTGGCAAACTGAGCGAAGTCATCCGGGAGAGCGCTCAGATCGGGTTGAGCTGGGTGAACGCGCACGCGCACGAGCTCGGAGTGACGGCTTCGGCTGACGAGGCGATTTGGGCGGACTGCGATATCCAAGCGCGAGGACGGCGATGTTGGGTGCGCTGGTGTCGTTCGTTGGCGACTGGGACGAAGATCAATCCTGATATCGGTGAGTTTTGGGTTTCATGTCGGTCTTTGGTTGCGGCAGTGGTAACAACACACGCCCCACGACTGGCGATGACCGGCGAAGTTTCTCTCGTGGGCCAAGTGCTTCCCGTCGGCGGTCTGAAAGAGAATATTTTGGCTGCGCACCGGGCGGGTATCAAGACGATCACAGCACCTGCTGCGAACAGAGAGGAATCCAACCACTCGATCGGGTCGTGGGTTCCTCCCGTCCGTCAATTCAAGGAAGGCTATGCGGAGTCACGCACCACGTCGCTCTACGGACACGGGACCGTTTATGATCCTCGCAGTCACTCACCCGCGCCCTCGTAACAGTTTGGCATGATACCGCATCATGACGCAGGATACCAATCTGCTCCCATGTCGCAATTGCGCCCGCTGAGTGATGCTGGGATGATGTATTCTTCGCAATCGATGGGCGCCACCATGTTTTGGGGGGTTGGGACGTCATCCTTGGCGAAAATTCCGCTCCTCGAGACACTGCCACAGATGGAAAGGTCACGGCCGGGCGGACCTCGAAAATAGGTGGTTGGATTTGTTCTAGAGGGTCGAGTGGTGGTTGTGGGGATCGCCCCACCCTCTTCGACTCTTTGGAGACTATTGGCCTCAGGGGGCTTTCTATAGAGTCGGGTGGTGGTTGCGGGGATCGCTCCGCTCCCCTCGACTTTTTGGCAACTATTCTAAACGATCGAGTGGTGGTTGTGGGGGTCGCTCCGCCCCCCTCGAGTTACGTTTCGTGTTACACTCGCATGTTGACTGCCCTCATCCGTGCCAGACGGAATCATCCACCGGTTACGACTGCGATACACGAAGAGACATGTTTCCTTGCTGTGGGTCAGGCAAAAGCGAGCTTTTCTCCGTCGGCACCGAACTGGCTATCATTGCTGAGCGCATTCAGGGTCTCGCCACGCTCACGCGCCTTGATGGTCCGGAATCGAGTGTCTCTAGGGTCTCGAAGGAGCTGAGGACGAGCGAGTGGGTTCGCTTTGCCTGCCATGGTATCCCAAACAAGAAGCAACCATTTGACTCCGCATTTGGTCTCTATGACGGCCAGTTTACTGTGGAACGGATCATGGAATGCAAGTTAGATAACCCGGAGTTTGTGTCTGCTTGTCATACAACGGTCGGAGACGAGGAGAGTTCAGACGAGGTAATCCACTTCGCCTGGGCGATGCAGTTTGCAGGGTTCCGGTCTGTGATTGGGACGATGTGGGCAGTGGACGACGCGGATATCACGATGAAGTTTTACGAGAATATGCTGGATGGATGTGGTCGGCTGGATTACACTCGAGCGGCGTTGGCGCTGCAGAGGACGATGAACTCATTGGTTGGTATTGTTTCGCTCGATCAGCGGATTCTGTATGTACATATCGGTGCCTGGTCGGTGTCAGGTTTGTTTCGCTGTATGGTTGCCTCATATATATTCAATGTCTCTTCGCATATATTTGCTATTCGCGATTATGTAGTATCGAACGTGACTCAATATTGTCTGGTGATGTACTAGACGACTAATTTTTTCAACAGTATGACGACCGTGGGCTTCGCAAGCGGCGGCCAGAGCATGTGGGAGAAGCTGTTGGACCATCGTAAATATCTCGCTCCCATTAAATATTTCGCTCCCATCGGGCGACCCTCTCTGAACGTGAGGGTCAGGTCGGGGAGATGGGATGGGAACGGTTTCCCATTACTTTGTTGTTCAACTTCTGACGCAGCGTCAAGCGGTATTCTGAGTGATGCCGACCTAACCGTCGAGGATAGCAGGACTCCGTCACTGCAAATGACCTCTCTTGATCTCGTCACTAGAGTCGGCGGATCGTCTCGTCTCGTCTCGGATACTTGCGTTGTGCCGTCGTGGATAAGTTTTGCGAGGTAACTTACCAGCGTATGGATCACCCATGCCTCTCGTCCCGAAGAAAAGTCGCGGGTAACAGTTGAATTGTGGCAACCTATCTTAGCTGATCTATCAAATACGAATAGTCTGGCCGAGCATTGCACCTACAGAGGCGGGGAGTCAGCAACCGAGTATGCCGCTCCGAAAGGATCGAGACAAACTGAAGGTGTTCCAGAAATAGTTCGAACGAGATCGGCAATGGCGGATTGAGGTGCGAAGGCCGGAAACCTTGCTTTTGTTCTTTACACTTTCGAGCATCCTTGCAGATCATCCACGGAAGAGTTCCGTGCGCAAGGTAGATCAAAGTATACGCGAGAGACACCAAGTCATCTCGCGGTGTGTAGTCTGGGAGGACAGTTGAAAACAGAAGGTGTGGAATTTCACACAATCAACTCACCCCCCACTCCATCCTGGACGTTGATACTCATGAAAGGCAACGTCCCTACAGCGCCACGAAGCAACAAGTGTTTCCCTGTGTCCAAGTCTCGATAGCGTTTCGCATGTCCAAAGTCGATTAGGTGCGGTTCCAATGAGCCGTTCTTAGGGAGCATTATGTTATCCGGTTTTATGTCCCTGTGGACGTACCCTTTTTCATGGACGGTCTGTAAAATTTTGACCTAGACGAAATGGTAGCTTGGTCGAAGAAGGGGTGACTTTACGCACCACGTCTCGACCAAACTTGTAGACTTTTTCATTGGAAAGGCCTCCGCCTGAGGCACGCAATAGGGTTTCCAGACTGTCTCCGAGACGGTCTAAGACAAGGACGCCGTGGTCTCTGTACAAGTAAGCCGCGTGGCACCGTGGGATGCCCGGAATGGGTCCCATTTTTCTGTATACTTTGAATTCATTCCGCGTGCAGGTGACGCCACACTCGGTTTTCAATACAACGGTTTCGCCGGTATGGCAGTCTCTTGCAACTAGCACACGACCTGCGGTGCCGCTTGAAAGCTCAGTAAAGTCTTAGGTCGGTCCAGCAACGGAGACTTGCCGTAATTTCCTTCCCCTGCGGACCCTTGCAAGCTATATCTATCAAATATTAGAGTCGGGAGGTGGTAAAGGGCGCGAGTGTGAGTACAGGACGGCATGGTAATGCTTGGGTGACTAAATTTCCAGCGTCCGATTCGTTTTCCGGATTCTTCCCAGGCTCCTTGCGCAGGCGCCGGCAAATTGGTCATGCGAAGAGGGTCCAAATCCGGAAGGCGAGGCGGGAAGACCCGAAGGGGTTGCCCTTCGGAACTCGGTGAACCCACGAAGGGGTAGACGATGGATTGTCGGCTTCATCGAGGACAGCGCGTTGCAACCGCCATGCGCTCTCGTTCCGCCGAGAGCGCATGTCGGTCGCCACACGTTGTCACCCTGCTCCCTCGCTGTTTCCCTCCTTGTTGACTCCCCTGCACTCTCCCTCACTCTCGCCCACACGGAAGCGATGACGGTACAACGGTGTGCCATCCCGACGAGACGACAAGGACAAGGACAACAAGGATGACGAGGATGAGAACAAGACTCAGATGACGAGACGACGACGTCCTTCCCCGGGCCGCGGCCCGCCATCCTCGTCCCCAACTCCCCATCCCTGTCCCCATCCCCGTTCTCTCGCCCCAGCGCGATGACGACGACGACTCAACTCGACGTCGTCGTCATCCCTGCCACCACCGTGACTGTCCTCATCCCCAACTTCCCATCCCCATTCCCCTGTCCTCTCGCCCCAGCGTGCAGAAGCGACCACACAACGTGCACAATCGCGTTGTGTGGTCGCTTCTGCACGCTGCCGCCGTTTCTATTCACCGATCCACCCCCATCCCCTTCGAGTCGCTTGTAGACGACGACAACGTCCTTACCCCGCCGTTGCCCTCGTCAGCATGCAGGAACGTCTGCACAATGCACTAAGCGTTCTGCAGTCATTCCGGCACGCAGCCCTGGCAGCCCTCACCGCTATCACTACTATCTATCACATACCCGCACCCGCACCACACCCCACATCGCCGCTGCCCTTGTCAGCGCCGTGCAGGACTCGGAGCGACCATACAACGTGCACAATTGTGCATGTTGTGCAGTCGTTCATGCACACGACCCGGTCCCAATTGTAATTCTATTATATCTACCCCACTGGTGCTCGTTGGTGTCAAATACGAGTCGTCACAGACGACTCACTTACCGCCGTTTTGTTGCCCCTACGCCCGCGCACTGACCCCCTTTCGACCTTTGCGAAAATTCCCCTCGAGACACTGCCACCTGTCACTGCCACGTACGCCACGGGCAGCGCGTCAGGTGACTCGGAAAGGTCGCGACTCGGTCACGGCCGGGCGGACCTCGAAAAAAGGTGGCTTGAGTTCGAAAATCGGTCAAATCGATCTGATTGGTCGAAATCGGTCGACCGATTTGTATCCTCGCATGGCGGTGCTGCCCGAGGCGGAGGATTGTCTCAAATGCAGCTACTGTACATAATTAGCGTGACAGCTAGCAACTGACATCACCTTAGTCTCGAGCCATTCTGGGAAGTGCTTACTGGTCTCGGAATTTTCCGCGCTATAGAACGTCTGGGGACTTTTACTATCCATAGACGGGTTATGCAAAATGACCCGGTTGTGCAAAAAGGCCACAAAACAATAAAATAATGAGTTCAATGGCTACGTAAAAAATCAGGCATGTCTGTAGGTAGTATAAAAACAAGGCGCACAAATTTTGCGACACCAGAACGAATCTATCGCTCACAAAAAATCAGATCGATGGACATTCCGGCCTAATGTCTCGATCTCGCTCCCAGGCGAACACGAGCCGGCAGATAACGACACCCACTGGACTACGGTTATGCGACGACGTTCTCCGAGTCGTGAAACGCCACGACATACCCCATAAAGGAGTAACGAGTACCCCGCCAATACTGCCGACCGAACTCGAGAACGATGAGGGCACCAACATTATCACATCACTAGTACTGGTGTGACTATGGCGTCGTGGGTCCGTCGTGGGAGTCGGGGACTTGGCGCATGCGCGCCGCTACGCTTACTTATTTCGGAAAACTTTCCCAGTGGACGGGCGCGTTGCAGAGCATGAAAGCGAGCGGTCTCGAGCCACTCGGTTCGGCGCAAAGTCTGGATCGTTGCACACCACATTTTCTACTATTTCGCCGTCTTCACGGTCGCCGAGGTCGATTATACTCTTTTTTTCTGCTTTCTTTCTTTCTTTGATGCTGTACCCAGACAAAGAGAAGCGGCCAGTGGTATGGAAGTTGTTCACCAGTTATCTCACCTTCGCAAGGAAAACGCTAGCAGACAATGAGTGCGCGTGAGTAATGAACGCAACAGCAGCCGTCACAGACTCACGCTCAGTGGCATAAGAATGAGGGTTAGGATAGACCTCACTCTTGTTCACAAGTCAAAGTCCACGATCCGTGTCAAAAAATTCCTTGCACAAGGAGGCGAAGAACTCTTTGAATACCCCGCCGCCGTCGATGCCAGCCCTTGGTTTATGATCCAATTAGAACGGCAGAATACTAACTGGTCTAAAAGCGAACGGTACTTACGCCGCATGATGACTCGGAGTATATGTACGCGCATATATTCGCCACCGGCGTGGCAGTGACGTCTTAACAACGTTGACGTTGTATCAGTGACTACAGTAGCCGGCAGTTATCAGGACTGCCTCAGGACGTCAAAGTAAACACGCGAGATTGAACAGCAAAGAAACGCCGTAGCGAGGTATTTGCCGACGAAGTTCGGCCGTGATATCTGCAATTATGACAATGGTACTAGGTAGTATATGTATGGCGGCAACGTGGTTAGTCCGAGTTGGAGTCAGCGGAGGCGGATCCATCCTCATCATAGGGCGAGACTCCATTTTCCTTCAGGAATTTTAGCACGGTTGCCAGCGCTTTCGTCGCACCCTTTCCCGTGACCACGTTCAATTTCTTGCTCCGCCGGTTCTTATCAAGGAGAGTAGTCGCTCGCTCCAAATCGACTCCCTTCAAACACATCCCAAGCTTCAGCATCCCTTGCGTTAGCGGCGTGATCTCTGCACAAAATTGTGCGAAACTTCCAAAGGGTGCATCATCATACACGCCAGCCTGAGTGGTCGCCATCAGCAAAACCAAAACCGGAGTGAAATTGACTTGCCTGGGCCAGCAGTGGGCAGACGTACACCGAGAAAAGATCGTACGCCTTGATTGGCGTCAATTGCCTCAGGTAGCATTTCTTGATGATGTCCCACTTGTCATCGGCGTCTTCGTGGCTGGCTCGGAAGTCCTCGATGATGGCAGCGAACTTGATGCGCTGGTCTGAGCGGGTCGAGTCCGTTGTTGTTGTGGACCTGGTTGAGTAAGTGCCGTGCGTTGACCTGCCCGCGCTCTGGGTATTCAAACGGCGATAGGTGCCCAATCCCTACATAGCAAATTGAGCAACATGTGAGATAATTGATAAGTGCAACGCACCTCTGCGGGTTCAAGGTCGAAAATGAGGTCCACACCCGGTATGACTTGGAGGTCACATGAAATATCGGTGTTGCAGACGAATTGGCCGTCTACCCAGTTGAACACGATCGATTGGTGGGGGGCTATTGACACCAAAGAGTGCGGTATGTCGTTGGTGGCGTTGCGGTTGAGTTGCTCTAGAATGAGAGCAACTACTTGGCGCCAGCCAACGCAGTTATCTGCGTTGACTTCAAGTGGGAACGCACTAACCGACGACTGTCCTGAAGCTCGGTCAATAGTTATGCGAATCTTTGCATGGACCTTTTTCCCAGCTCCAGGATCTGGGTTGGCCGCCGTCGCCTGGACGTCCTGCATAATA
>JBBPOM010001469.1:0-10582 GCA_038091455.1 Leccinum uliginosum | reverse complement strand
ATGCGCCCGGAATAGGTTGTAGAAGACATAACCGGCGTACCCTTCACTCAGTCTGCTGGGTGAGTGCGGTCATCCATTTTTACCGAGTTCTTATTGAAAAATGCTCGTTCCTTGGTTGTCAGGGTCTCGAACTCTCAGAGATGGTTGGCACCTGAGCTATGCTTTGACAAAGGCAGACTCACCATGGCCGCTGACATCTATGCATATGGAATGACGATGTTGGAGGTGTGCTTGTTCCTTGTGTCGATCTAAGAAGCCTCTAGTGACTTTCAAACAGCTGATGACGCACGCAATGCCTTGGGCGACCGTCCGACACACGACTCAAGTTATCATCAAGGTGGCTCACGGCGAGAAGCCCCCTAGACCTTGCGATGCGGCCGCCGTTGCGAGAGGACTCGACGATCGTCTCTGGGAGATCATGCAAAGGTGCTGGGATGAGTCAGAGATTCGGCCAAGCGTGACGGATCTCATGCAGGTGTTGTAATGACGAGAATAGTGCTACATAAATAACGTCGTTACGCAATTGTGAGATTGTTGTACAGCAAAACGAAAGCGAGAACAGTGAGGCGAGCAAAAATGCTCTTTAAACGTCGCTCCATCATATGCACTGGGCTGAGAGGACGTAGACGGGCGGAGAGCGACTCGGAAGCGCTTTCCGACCCAGGTCGAGAGCCCGAGTGTTGCGAGGTGAACGGCAGTGGGAATACCTCGCAGACGCGTGTACATACCCAGCAATCGGGATCGCACGCTTCGGACCCCAGGGAGTGGACTGGGAAGAGATGCGCCGAAACGGGCTTGGACGAGCGACGTAGTGGTCCAAGGCCGTCCCACTTTTAATTATAGGACTTGGAGCATTTGGAAAGTTTCTGAGACGAGACAAGTACTATACATAAACAGTCATCAAAGGACATCTAGTATCCGCACACCATCAATCAACTTGTTCAATACCATCGGCGTCATCTCCTCCGCTACCTGCACAGTGATCAGACTCTCCGTCGCGATCCTCTTGCACGCAGCTACACCGTCGAGGGTCGGCGTGAACAACAATGCACCAAACGGTCGCCTTAGTCGAGCAATGGCTTGACAGGCACGGATCTGCTTTTCCGCCTCCGACATAGACGAAGGTGGTCGGAGAGAAGATATATCCCAAACTAGGGGCGATGAGGTGGATTGTCCGTTCAATGGCAGACCGAGTCGAGCAGCGAACCTGGCTGCTCGAGATATTTTGGGTGCTGGTAGGGCTACGGAAGGACCTGGAGACGGTAGTAACACGCCCATCGAAGCAGATGGCTCATCAACATCCTCAGACTCCTGGACAATGGTTTCCAAGACACTGCCGACAGGTTGCCGGTCAAGAAGAAAGTCGATCCAAGGGTGAATCAGATAAAGGGTATTGAATTTAGACAAATTTTCGTTGGTCTTGATCTCCACGACTCCGAGAGCAGCGGTTTGTGCGCGGAAGACCGGCTCTGGCCTGTCCAAAGAGGCCGCCACAGGCCCGAGCTTGAAAGTGATACATGGAAGTCTTATCCGTCTTCCTGCTAATGATGGTACCGGGAGGTTCACGAGTCGATCATATAGTTGCATGACTAGCATCGGATTTAGTCCGGCGGTAATCGTGTTCGTTTCGGTGCCACTCACGGCCAGTGGGATGTGAGTTGTCGGTAACGCGCTGAACACAGAGACACCGACGGGGAGACAACTGTTAAAGCTGCCAGATTTCCCTGTCCATGCGAGAATGCTCGTGTCTCCTGAGCTTGCCAGTAGTTGCCCTAATAGTCGCCCTAGTGCCTTTTCCCCCTCCCCATATACAACAGGCAACGAGATCGAGAACATCCCCAGGAGTGAGTACGCCGCGTCCTCGACCAGGGTAGTTTTGCGTTGTGAAGCGAGACGAAGCTTTGTACGGATGTCATCTAATCCGGGTCGAAGTGACATCAAGACCTGTGCAGAGATACCCGTCACCTCCTCCATCTCTGACATGATCTCTGGACACTCCTTATGATTTGGGATGTCCACGTCCATGTACGGCTTCCAGTCCTCGGTATAAAATCGGACTACTTTCGATGCATGATATTCTTGTAATGTCCATGCACGAGAGTTCCAGACGCTCTTCATGAGATCGCCACGCTGGGATGGAGAGCAGACACCACGGAGAAAGATGATTGTCAGAGCGGAGCCTTCATACCACTTGAACATTGCGACAATGGCCTCTTGGAGTACAAAGTGATCTGCTTTGTTTATGCAACATGTATCGCTCCATGCCCAATTAAACCCTGAATCCCGCACGGTCTTGCAGAACATTTGAAGCTTGTCGTGTGTAAGTGATTCCTCCAGATCGTACACCACGATGTGCATGACCTTTTCGAACAGGGGCTCGCCATCGTCCCACTTGTGCGAGAATGTGGCATAACGATAGTACTCCACGACGGCATCCTCGATGCGGGCTTGGTCGATGTGCGTCGTCATAGATGAGATCAGCTGTTTAAAGATCGGGAGGGACTCGAATGCAGCAGCTTGTTCTGATTTATCGCATAGGCGACCAGAGATTGTGTTGATGAGTACGCGTGGCGAGTCCTGGATGGTGTCCTGCACCGTTTTCTGGATCGCAGTTACTATTTTCATTGGTGTTACATAGTTATGAAGATGATCTGGGACAAAAAGATGAATAGAGTAAGTTTGACATGAAGTCTCAACACTTACCACGAATGTGTAGATCAGGTGACTGGGACATTATCAAGAGCATTGTTTCAAATGCATCGGTTGCTTTGTCGTGCTCTCCTGCGTGGTGCAGAGCTGCATGCTTCCTTTCGTAGCCCCATGGAGACAATGGATCAAGCGTGATCACCTTGTAATGATATATCGACGGGAACCATTCTGCATGAAGCTAAGAGACACACCTTTTCTGCGTCGTCCAATGACTCTTCCCAGGAACCTCTGACCAAATACGCCTTGCTCCGCTTGATCAAGATAGCTTGTGGAGTAACAAGATTGAGCGCGAGTGCAGCCGAATAGGAAGCAATCGCATCACTATCTCGTTCCGCATTCATCGCGGCATCTCCGAGATATTCCAGCTTCATCGAACAACGCTGTTTGAACTCTGATGAAATAAACGACGACCACCCCACAAATGTCCGAGATAACGTACCGAGCACCCATTTCGTTTGCTCGTCCTGCTCATTTATCTCCACTGCCAATTCGTTCGCCATTTGGCAAAAGCATTCGCTAGCTTCCATCATTCGACGGACCGTTTCGAGATGTTCGCATACAGCACGGTATATTAACAATCTCTGAACCGTGAACTGCATGTAAACAGTGTTATACCTCGATGAATACAAGGGAAGAAGGTGATTCTTACAGGGCTGGATGATATCAATGTATCTCTCCACGAGCGAAATGTCAGTGTTGATTCTGCCCACTCTCGCAACAGTTTTGTGCGTGTCACTGGATCGAGTGCTTTATGATCTAAGCGATCTGCCTCCGACACGGTGTTGTCACCCCAATGGGAAACAGAGAAATATTGATGTGTAAAACCTGTGGAAATGATCGAATACATGCGGACTGGCAATAAGAGGGTAAACCCACTTGAAACCCATTCGGCAAGGGGTTGCCTCGTATAAAGCTCTTCGTTAAAGCCATGTATCATCTCCAGCAATGATTCGCCTGCATCCTTCACGCGGCCCGCGGCGTAGAGGGCTTCACAAAGCCGTTGTTGGACCGTGATACCGAGGCCATCAAACTTCCAACCGAATATCTGCCATGACGATCACTGTTGGAAGCAAGTTGCGAGAGCCCGAGCAGGAAACTTACGAATGTGATGGTAGTGAGATCATCCTCCGCAAGATTTATAAACCGAGTTTGTGCACACTCCAGTGACTTTATCGCGCCATCATAGTCCCTGTTCTTCATACGCGAGTTTCCAATAAGAAGATGCATGTAAGCCTGTTGAAGACGTCAGTGGCCCGGGGAAAGTTTACCGGCGTGCGATGTCATGTCAAGCACCTACTTGGACCACAGAGTACACCGAGTTGAAGCGAACAGCAGATATTAAATCTTCCATACGTGAAATTGCATCCTCGTGTTCTCCAGCCATGAACACGACGATCGCCTACAGAATAAGAATGAACGAGGGGATTAAATTTTCTGAGCACGCGGCACACAAACTTTCACAACAAGCAAAAACCTGACGTGTGCTGAATGGTGATACTGAAACGCTAGGTCGCATGTCTGATACGCCTTATGCTTTTCCCCTTTACCAGCGAGAGCAATACTCATGGAAATATAGCCCATGACGGACGGCCGGATGCCGATGGACTTCGTGTATATTAGTGTCAGCGTCATCATAAGTGGGGGAATAAGTGGCAGACACCTCTTTCGCATCAAGGATAGCAGCGTTCCACTGTCGCAAACGTGTTCTAACGAGAGCTCTACAGGCAAGCACATGATGGCTTGTGTCATGAGAGGTGAGAATTGCAGCTGTCAACGACGCCCCAGCTTCCGCGAGTCGACCATGCTTCAAGAAATCGAGGATGACACCATCGATAGGAATGTCTAAATCCCGGAAAGGGCAGCATATACGCGACTATATGATGAATGTCAATATAATCTTAAAAAAGTCGTTTTGAGCTAACCTGGATACGTGCACTGATGCGAGACAGCGCGACAACGGCAATCTTCCCATTCACTCCACTAATTGCCACAAACTGATCATCTGGAGAGAATGTGATCGAACATACATCTTCTTCAAATTGCTCGATGTAAGCCAGTTGGGTGTTTGTCCAGGTGTCCCAGAAAGTCACGGTCCTATCTGCAGCACAAGCAATAAAGTCCGAGTTTCGTGGCAGGGCGATGCATGTACACGAGAGGTCACGAGCCTCATAGGGTACATGCCATTCCGATGCATTTGAGTCCATGGATGTTTTGAACATCTTTATCTGGTTTCTGCATACAGCGAAAAGATGGATATGGTCCCCCCAGAGCAGACCTTTGTTGTATAGTTGACTGACTTCTACTTTGATTTCCTCGAGCAACTGGCCAGAGTGGTTCCCGTCCCAGATCCGAACGGAATACATTGTGGCTGTTGCGATGCGATCGCCTGTGGGAGAGTACTTCGCTGCTCTTACCCAAGTCTCATGGTGGAGAGGACCAAGTCGGGCCCGCCAGAGGGATGCGGCAACGTCCAGGGCAGTGGTTGTTCTACCAGAAGCAACGAGGAGTGTGGTCGAGTCGGGCGAGAAGTCGACTCCCAGGATGCTGTCCTTCTCCTGGTGATCGGAGACTCTTTCGAATGTCTTTGCGTCCCACAGGAACACCCGGTCCTGCAACAATGACCCCGCTGCGATCCGCTTGCCATCCTTCGAAATGGCCAGGCAAGTGATGCTATATCCCGCTTGCATCGTCGCAATTTCTTTACCGTCTTCCACTCGCCACACTCGAACACAGCGTGAATCATCCCCGCTCACGACATGCTTCCCGTCTGCTGCAAATGCTAACGCGCGTACGCTCCTAGCATCGCCGACGGGGTTACTAATTTCGATTCGCTGGACCTCTTGTAAGACTGCCATGTCTCGTCAGTACGCACCCTTCAGACGTAGGCCCATCAACAGAGAGAGTGTCTCGGAAAGAACAGAAGATAGTTTGGCTCCAAGTTTGCCTGGCCCGTCTAAGAAGTGTGCTCACACGCTGCCAGTGGCATATCAGTGAACTTCAAGCTTCTCCTTCACGAGTTTGAAAATGCATCCGTTCGCGTCGTATGTCTTGCGAAGCTATTACAAGGCGACTGGTTGGAATGAGGACAATCTCTACTCTAACCTCACTCGGTCTTCTAGCGGTAAGTTTCCCCGCATCAACCGTCCTGTATCCTAAATCTCTGAGACAGCCATTCTGGACTTCAATGTCCCGCGTGGGTTGCATCTTTCGATATCCAAGTCGCCAAACCCACTCTTCAGCACGTCGTATTCCATGAATGCGATGCCTTCTCTCAACGGCTCGGTCGGGTACATCTTTACCTCGTGCGAGTTGGACATGAAAAGCTCTGGCAACGTCCGTTTCAAGGATATGATCGAGCGATTCAAATTGTCTCGCCAACCAAGACGACCAGAGGGAAAGGAGGAGTGGCTGGCTGGAGAGCGTGTTGATACGCGAGGCATGTATCCACCCCTCTCTTTCTGCATCCGCTATATCCGAAACGTTGACCGACAGGGCTCTGCGACAGATTACCTTCTGTATGGTCGCCTATATCTCCCTTCTGGTAGACTGGACGCGCTTTATTCGACCCGGCTAGCTCCTACGGTGCAGGCACTGGTAGCTGCCATCTCTGACCCGCGATCGAGCCTCACGGGAGAAGGAAGAGCCCGTGGGGAGAGCGTGAATAACATCATGTTCAGTCTGCAACACGACGTTGGGAAATGGTGTACCGAGTATACCTGGAGCGCTGAAGACGGCATGTTGGGCGTGCGCGTATTGCACAACTTTGGCAGGCTTGGCAACTCTGCAGAGACTTCCGAGGACTCCAGCACCTCGGTTTGTCCCCGACCGAAACGCGTGGACGAGGAAGACGCTACCGGTGGCGGGCTCAAGGGTCGTATATCTGCTGGAGCGGAGTTTTACATCAGTGCAAAGGAGAGAAGCGCGGGAGGTACGGAGATGGCACCGTCTTTGGTTTGAATATGCTCAGTCCTCCCTCTGTTTTTCAGTGTCTACCGGAATTCGGTTCACGACGCTCTCGGACCCGTCCGCGCCCCCGTCCCAAGCGCAGTCATCTTCATCTTCCGCACCTCGTGGATCGCCGTCTCAACCACCTACCACGATCACAGCGCTATTCAATCCGATGATGGGTCACGTTTCGGCCGCATATGCGGCCAAGGTCTCCCGAGACCTTTCTCTGTGTTCAAGGTTTGACTTCAATGCCTACAGTTATGACAGCGAGTGGACCATGGGGGCAGAGTGGTGGATGCGCCGGGCTGTGTCGCAACCGGTCTCGAATGGCGATACTTCTCGGTCCGCGGACATCGATCCAAGTTCTCAACCAGGGCCACCTCGCTCGCAGTCTGACATTCGAGGGGTCGTGAAAGCCAGGATATCAACTAATAATGTTCGCCGTTTCCTTTCTCGTGTCTTCGCACAGCGTCGCTTAACTCGTTCTGCAGACGGTTTCGTTGTTGTGGGAAGGACGTCTGAAGCAAATGTTGGTTAGCTTGGGTGTTGTTTCGGATCTATCGAGCCGGTCGAAACCGATCAAAGCCATTGGACTAGAACTATCATATTTCAGCACAGGATAAGTTTATCGGACCCCAATTCCCCTGCGCATTTACCGGCGATGAGTAAGAGTTAGTAACGTATGGTACAAACACCCAGTTCATTGCGAACAAAATAGAGGTATGTAAAGCGTGACAGAGAAGGGATCAGGTGGGTATATGCTTGAGATCAGGTGAGACGAGATCAGGATTTACTAGAATGTACAAAGCATCCAAACAAATTGCAGTAGTGCGTGTGTAAATCAGGAGATGAGTCAGTGACAAGAATTTACTATGAGACGGTCGAATCTTTTGTGACGGGGATTGTTTGCGTACGAGGTACGGGTGCAAGTCCGCCAATCGTCCTGGCTAACCTGGAAATCGCCTCGCCTGTTATAACGGGGCGAGCAGCTTGTGGTACTCGCGAGCCTCCGGCAGGCGTGGAACGATTGCGTGAATGAGTGTAGACGTGTTGACCGAGGGGCGAGATGGCACCTGACCGACCATGTCGGTGAGACACCGTACCCGGAGAGGTAGTATGTGGTTGATGTCGACCCTCCGTTTGCGAACGTGAGTGGGTGCGGGGAACGGCAGATGAAGAGTTGCTGGTTAGAAGGCTAGGGGCTGAATGGGACTCGGGCAAACCAGGTACAGGTGCATGGATGGAAACAGCAAGACCTCGTTCGCTCGAGGATGCACTGGATACTCTCTCCAAATTGAGAAGCTCGTCCGCGGGCGGGGCGTGAATTGACTCTGCCAATCCCCCCGACTTGTTCATGAGTGAATCATCCTCCGTAACAGGGATGAGAGGTTTGGGAGGATAGCCGGAAACCTTGCTGATCGATCCGTCCCGTGCATGCAAACTCTCTACCGTTGCGGCGGGCTTGCCTGGAAGGAAGGGATGCAACGGAAGTTTGCCGTTAGGGAGAGTGGGCGATGAAGATTCTTCAACGGCAGTAGGCTCTATGATACCTTGTTCCGGAGTTCCCTTGGACACGATGACTGCCGATTCCATAGGACTAGGCAGCGAGGATGGACGGGTAGGCGAATCGTCCACTCGCTCAGGTTGAGCGTCGTAAGTCTCCATTTCCCGTTCGTTTTCGTGAACGTCCGAATTTGGTTCTGGAAGCGGTCTGAGAGTGTCTGTCAGAATTGGAGAAATTTCTTCGCTCTCAGCTTCATCGTTGGCTATATTCGTGTGAGTTGTTGTGATCCCCCAGTCGTCTAGATCTGGTAAAGAGTCATCTTCATCTCTAGCCCAATCGATGTGGCTACCAGGAGTCGTCGGACGATTTTCAGCCATCGCGACGGCTCTGACGCGTTCTACCAGTGCATCGATATCGTGGCGAATTTCAGCCTCGTGAGCTGCTGCGAGGTGTGGTGGGACATCTTTACGCAAAATAGTCTGGGATGCAGGCGTGGAGCCAGCGCGTGACTTTTGCGATTTGATAGCAGTCGGAGCAATTGAAAATGGAGGGGGTTTCGCAATCGTCGAGGCGTCTTTGCCTGGCTGAGCGCGGCGTCGACGATTGACAGATCGAGAAGGTGTAGGTGGAGCTGTTTTGGAGGTTTCAGAAGGAGAAGGTGTGGTAGCTCGAGGTTGTTTCCGCGATCCCGGTTTAGGCCGGTCACCGCGCTCGGTAGCACCGTTGACAGATTTGTCTGAGATGGTAATGGAAGGCAGCACAGGAGGCTTGCGCGGGACAGTGGATACCTTGGGTGATGGGGATAACGGTGAGCTGTTGGCCGACTCGGGAAGACTGCCGCCTTTCTGGCCCGAGTTATTTGGTGGATGCCCACCACCGCGACTGGTCCTGACACCACCACCTCGGACACCACCTCGGCCACCCCTTCCTCGACTACTGATTCCACGGAAAGCTGACCCAGGTTCAGCTGACCTCAGACTGCTCCAATCTCTGGTACGAGGAGAACCTTGGGTCGAGGGGTTGGGACTACTTGGCACAGTCCGCGAAGCTGGCATAGCCATCTATCCCGTACACACTATGGATGTATTGCTCGAAGTCGGGGGAAACTGTTGATATACATGGCTCAGCTTCGGGTTCACTTGGTCAGGCAGATAATGGGAGTGACACCGACTCGGGAGCTTCGAAGGAGATATATATTTGGGGTCTGCCAGGGCCTGATGCCTTCGTTTCCTTTGTCCTGTACAACTCTGGTCGCGGCGGAACGGAATGCGTTAGGGACAGCTGTCAATAAACGAGTTGCTCGAAAGTTCGTACTTGCAAGTAAGTCGGGCGATTCAGAGTGGCCAAACACGGCAAAGCAAGCCCGAGCGGGGCGCGTTCCAGCGGCTCGCGCTCATCGACTCTTCACCGACGTTCCAAAATGTCCAAAGCATCCCAACCAGAACTCAAAAAGGTCTGTTCATGTGTACCCATTTTTTGCGGTGCTATATCAGCTCTTCTAGTTTATGGACAAGAAGCTGTTCGTCCACCTCCAGGGTGGCCGTAAAGTCAGCGGTACTTTACGCGGGTACGATCTATTCCTCAACCTTGTGATCGACGATGCCCTCGAAGAGACTACACCCGGCCAAAAACACCCAATTGGCACTGTAGTAGGCTTGATCTTATCCTATCGTCTGGCTTTTTGGTCTAATGATCCAATCATCTAAGGTGATTCGCGGCAACAGTGTGACTTCTATGGAGATCTTGGAGGCGACGCGATAGAAAGATAGGAACCGACACCGACAAAAAATGCTCGTCAAGCAGATGGTTTGTTCACCTACACGGGCGGTGTACAGGTTGTCACTGACGTTTTATGTGTCAACGCGATCACATCAGGCGAGTTGCACCATGCCGTTCGTTGGCCATTGCACATGTAACAGACTTTCTTTCGAAGAGTGTAATCAAACTCTACCAATCGATGCTGTTGTTTGTAATCTGATGGCGATGAATATGTGCGTCGAACGCTTGACTTCATACTCGATCCGGTCCCAGCTTTCCTTACTGCCCATAGAGCGGCAGTAGATGTGCATGCATGGATGCAAAGATGCGTAAGGCCTAGGTGTATGTACATTATTTTCCAGTCTGTGGTGCGACGATATAGTTGGGCCCGTCCGAGTTCTTGACGAAATAGTAGACTACGACCACTCAAATGTTTGAGAATATTTACACCCTTGCGCGTGATAACGAGTCTTTTATTGTATGTTCAACTACATGTACTAGCACTAGGGTTAGGGTTAGGAGTGAGAAAGAGCAATAAAAAAGAGGCCTACCCAGCCAGAGTGGCCGTGGTAGGACAGGAAAATATTGAGACAGTGCATGAGCCGAAGCCCATACAAGCCATAGATACCCTCTGTATGGACAGGGTCGCCGTGCTATGGAAGG
>JBBPOM010001468.1:0-10584 GCA_038091455.1 Leccinum uliginosum | reverse complement strand
TTTCCGACTCGATTTCTTCCGTTTCCTCTCTTTCACCCCCTCCTTCATCGCGTAGTTCTTCCTCTCCTACCAGTCCTTTGGCTCGGGGTCGTCTTCCTAGCCCTCTTAGTGGAACGCCTCTGGGTCCTGCTGACCTCGAATCCCCCCCTTCCTCTCCCGTTCCTCAACCTTTAGACGACGAAACCGCCATTCCTTGGCGTGCCGACTCTCCTCCTCTCCCTGCTCGTTCTAATGTATACCATATCAACACCGTCGATGTTCCTCTCTATGCTAGCAGGATTAGAACCGACGACGCTTCCCCAGAAGATCTACGCAGACTCCGTGTTTATTTACAGGACTCCCGCTATACCCACGACATCTACGCGTATGCAGACGTCGAATCCCCCCTTCACTCCTTATACAACGCATTCGTCCACATCTCTCGACTCGGAGTTATCGCCTCCAACCTAAGGGACTCGGCTGACAGTCAGGCCGCATTCCTCTCTATCCAAATCACTAACACGCAAAGAGCTGCTGAAGAACACCTTCTCTCAGCCATGCACCAACTCGGAATGACAGAGTTTGTCACCGATATCGATCGCTTTCTGGCTGAGATGACGATCTATTCGACCCCCCTCACTATTCCGCAAACACCCTCCTCTCCGCCCGGTCTTCCTCGTCCCCCTCTCCATGTACGCATCCCCGCGGAAGTAGAAGCAGTTAGCCCTCGCGCTATCCTTCCCCTCCCTGCCGACGAAATCCCTGCACTCGTACCGACTCCTTCCCCATCCCCTCCTTTTGGACCTGAAGAGATCCAAGCAGAGATCGACAAGATCGAAGCCGTATTCGACTCGGTGTCTGTACATAGTAACGAAGAAGAAGTCATCGAACATATGGACCCCGCCTTCCACTCTCCACCTCGCTCCCTCGCCTCTATGCCATCCGCATCCTCCCTCCCTTTAACTCGAGCAGAAGACGCAGCTATGAACTCGGCAGAAGCTCGCCTTGCGAGAGAACTCGACCTTCCAGTCGACCGTTCTCATAGATTATACCCAAAGGCCTGCTTCACTTGCAAACGCCTCAGTCATATTCGTATCGACTGTCCACAATACTCCTGCCCCATCTGCCTCAAAGCTGCTCCAGGACACCCCCAAGGAGCTTGTCCCCTTAGACGTCGAGCTCCGCAACCGTCTCCATCCTCCTCTTCTTCGTCCTCTCGCTCGTCTCGCTCTTCTCGTTCTTCCTATCACTCCGCTCGCTCTGGAAGAGGTTCTGCCAGACCCTTTCGAGGCTCTCGAGGATCTACCTCGTCTCGCCGTCCTCGCCCTCGCCCTGTATACCCTCCCCCAAACGGTCGTCCTCCCTCACCAGACTACAATTATGACTGCGAAGACACTTATGACGACGCAGCGGATGCCAATACCACAGGAGAACACTCCTGGACTGGATATGACTATTGATGCTTGGGTCGGTGACTCCAAGGCTACAACGGGGGTAATGTTACGATTGTCTCCGAGACTCTCTATGTACCTCTTTTCCCTTTCCTTTTGCCTCGCTTATCGCCTCTACTTTATATTCACTTTGTATCATAGACCTTGAACGACTTCGTCCTCCTTTCTACGTCGCTGATGGTCCGACATTTCCCTATCTCCTTTCCGATTTCTTCCTATCTTCGTCTAAGCCTTCTGACTCATGATGACGCCATTGCTTCATCAGCTATCAGTCATCGCTTCGTCATGTACACTTACTCCTCCGCAGTTTCTGACTCATTCCTTACTGCGGATGACTCCTCTATTCCATGCGATTCCATCGCCTTCCACCTCGTAGTACTTAAGGACCAGTCTCATCGCTTGTATTTCCCTAAGCTAGAGCTACTTGAAATCCAACTGAGTATCCTCTGCAAACCTCGTGCGCTCTTGTCCTTCGTCCCTCAGCCCTCTGCCCACTTCGGGTGTGTCCTTAGTCCTAGTCTTCGAGTGACGCGACTCTTCGTGAGTTCCTCCTCGAAAGAACCCCTAGTTCTTCGGCTTCGCCAAGCGTTACGCTTGCTCGGCCTATCCTTCGTCCTAGTCCTCACCTTCAAGTCTACAGTCGACCCTACCCGGGCCAGCTGTAACAGCAAGTTCCGCTGTACCAACCCGCTACGAAGCATTCGTGATCGTTTCTGTGCAACACACTATGAGCTGCAGTCTATTTGTGCCGTCAATGGGTGCAATGAACCCTGTACACCTGGCAACAAGACGTGTGCACATCCTGTTCACCGCAAGATGGAGGAAAAGACTGTTGCACATGGCAAGTCTGCATTCGCGCTGTCCAATCGCCTCCTTCGCCAGCGTGTCTCGCGTCCCACACACCTCCCTTCCGACACTCAGGGTGTTCCTGATGAAGCCCATGACCTCGAAGAAAACTATGAGTGGTTCACCATTGAACGCGGAGAGCTACGGCATCACTTTTCCAAGCATGATGGTTGTGTCGGTGTCGATGATGATGTTGGCAATACTGCCGATGCCAAACTCTGCCCTACCAAGAGAGAAGACGGGAATGTCAAACTGAAGGCACAATTTGGTCGTCGCCGCACGCACAACGAACAAACACTCGTTCGCCCATGTGGTATCATTCTTGCCCGCGCTACCTTCTTTGGGGCCGAGGCCGTCTCTAACGTCTTGGTGAGTCATTCTCTGCGTGCAAGATGTATCTCATTCTACTTTTAGGACTTCACAAAAAAGGTTTTCAGCGTGCCCGGTGCACAAAAGCCAGAACATTTTATCTATGACACGGCATGCGATGCAAAGCGGCAAGTCGAGGCACGCCAGGATGAATGGTGGCAAGACGTCGGTATGTGTGTCGATGTATGGCACCTGCTTAACAAACACAAGACGACACATACATATTGTCAAGAGCATTGCAACCCGGCTGACTATCCGGAGCTCATGAATGACAACGGAGATGGATGGTGGTTCAACACGTCTGTGGCTGAACAGGTAAACGTTTGGTTAGGTAGTTATCATGCAATTTGCCGGGAGATGATAGCTGTCAAGTATAACTTCTTCCTAGATGAGATGATTCGTCTGCATAACATCTACACTCTTCAGTCATCACAGGCGAAGGGCTTCAATCCCTGCTATGTTCCGGTAGTAGACGTATGATAAATTGTATCGTTCATGTATAGATTGTATTGTTCATGTTTATTCCCTTGTGCATGGTCCCAATTAAAGTTGTCATCTGATCGTGTTATTGTCCACAAGAAGTGTTACAAATTGCATTGACGGCAAGTACATTGATGGATGGTACAGGAGGAACAGACAATACAATAGACGGTACAATAACGAGTACAAGAAAGTTTGTATGAGCTACACCGTGACTGAACTGATGCTATGTGGGTAAAAACATTCTATGCAGGTAAAACATTACTATGCGGATAAAAGGAATCGGAGGTTCTACTATCTAGTACGGGTCCATTGTCAAGTCGATATTAGGCTCAGAGAGTCCGGCTGCGCTGCCTGTACGCACAGGCTGCTTCAGCTTCACTGCCTTGGTGAGATGGTCCCATAGTCCATCGTTCGTGCGCCCGGCCTCAAGAAGTGATTCGCGCATGTTGGGAGGGGCAAGTTTCCAGCGGCGTCGCGCATCGCTGAACGTTGACTTGACATACTTGCGCTTGAATACTCGCTCAAAGCGCTGGCCTTGCGTAAGACTCTTCAATGAAGGCTCTTGCATAGCCTCCATACCGGTAACAACATCGATAACAAACTCGCCACTCGGCCATGTAGCTGTGCGCTTCAAGTTGGAATTACCATCATTGGGTTGCTCGGTTGTTGGCATAGAAGGCAGGAGCAGCGGGCTATGTCCCTCCACGGCCAAATTGAGGCCTGGACTCTTGACTCGGAGTGCACCAGCGGATAAGTCTTTACCGGCGAGAAGTGGCGAAGGGGAACGCATCGGCACAAATAAGTGTGAGCTGAGAGACGAGATTGACGAAGTGGGCGAAGGAGAACGCTGATGACGAACAATTCGCATGTCATTGACGGATTGAAGAGAACTTTTGCGATGGCGCTTGCGAGGAGAACTGCTGATAGTGGTATTGAGCTCGAGGGAGGCACGGTCGGAGGAGGCACGGTCGGAGGACTCGGCACGATCGGAGTCATCCTCTGAAGCAGATGCCAGTGGATACAGACGACAGAGAGCAGAGACAGTCTTGCGTTCATGAGCAATTTTCTTAAATAAACGAGGCTGTTCGCCCTTCGCAAGCTGGGCACTGATGGTCTCGAACCGGTCGCAGTGACGGACCCCCTTGCGACGTAAGAGGAGCATCTCTCCATGCTTGACATGAAACGTGTATGACAGCCGAGTGAGACCTTTCCATAAAGAGTGTGTAGGCTCGAACCATTCGACTGCGGTAATATTGTTGCCGAGAGAGGGAAGCAGTGTGTCGACATCTGTGAGGGCAAAATCAGGCCATTGAGGTATGTCGGAGTACTCGTCAGTAGTGCCTTGCAGGGCAAGAATTGTTGGTAATCCGTAATCCTTAAAAACATGAGCACTGACTCATGTACACGTGTCTTAGTACGTGACGTACCACGTCCCACCACACAAGATCAACGCAGCGCTTCGATGCAACCTCGGCAGCCAAGCGGGCCTTTTCCTTTTGTGCCTTCTTGGAAAGTTCCAGCTTGCCAATCTTGTATTCAGCAGCCCATGCCTCGCTCATCTGTGATGTGATCTTGGGCTGCCGAGCACCGCTAGCCTTAGCTTCAAGAGATGACTTGTCCGTACGGGTAGTGACAGCGATGACAAGAGGTAGGCTTGCAGCGGCTAGGGTTGGGCTTGGTGTGGTGCTCGAGGGAGCAAAGGGGTCGCGTGAATAGGCACGCGGGTGGCTGAGGCGGTCGTCCATAGTGATGGTAAGGTCAGGGTCGATGACAGGAACATATGGGCCAGGGTCGGGAGGCTCGACGGGCTCGTCAGGGTCCAAGTCATATAGCTCTGCGCATGGTAACGTCGAGATGACAGACTCGGAGTGGGGATTGGACAGAGGCAGGTCACGGTCTGCCTTGACCTCAGGCCCCAGTTGGCGTTGTTGACGAATGCCAGCATTGCTGAGTGTATGCGCAACGGCTGAGGTGCAACCACCCTGCGCGATACAATGTGCTTTGCACATGGCACGGTTACACACTGAGGCTGAGGTGGGAGTCTTTTTTGCACACCCAGGGAATGCACAAAGTTTGCCGGCGAGCAGTGTGGCACCCGGAGCTGAGGAATTGGTGAAATGTGTGGCCAGGTAGAGAGAAACGACATGAACAATTTACCTGGTGCACTCCGAGCCATTTGAACCAGCGGAATTGCTCCCATCACTGATGGAAGTCTGCCGAGTGCACCTGTTTGAACCGCTGGGGGAATCGCTCCCATTACCGATGGATTGCCACTTGACGAATTGATCACTGGCACCGGCATTGGAGGTTCTTCTCTCACAGGCCCGGGGTCCATGGGAGAGGTCCCTATTGGCCAAAAGTACCAATATGGTGAACTCGCGTGAGCACGATTGTGACACTAGCAGTCGAGGTGAGATACTAGTGCTACAGTTAATAAACGGAGTGAAACCTTCACGGCCCATTGGCCAACATGCACACCACTCTTGCACTTGAACGGGACAATCTCACGAGAGCAGTTCACACATCGGACTCTGGGGATCGATGCCATAAATAATACTAGAGGAGAAGAGGAAGGAAGGAAGGAAGGAAGGAAGGAAAGAAGGAAGGAAGGAAACGAACCGGGGAAACGCTAAACAAGAGATAAGATATATGTACTGATAATCAGCGGGGGGTGCCATTTTCAAGCGCCGCGCGAAGGCCAAGATCGGCAGGAAATGCCGCCGTACTCATCGCCGGACTGCGCTGCCGGTCTTTCGAAAACCGAGACATACTGAGAGGGTTGAGACGCACATTGAGAGCGCCTCGCAGCGCTGTAATCCATTGTGGAATAGATCTGTGCTAAAATTAGGACCGACCTTTCGGGTCACTTGTAACGTGTCACAGAAGGGTACCTGTGTGATCGTGTACCACTTACTACTTACTCTGACCAGTATGATCCCTGCAGGTTTGCTTATTAACGACTCGACGGTCCTGAATGAGATGTCCAAGACTTTGTCCTGCTCACGAAACAAAATCTGCATGGGGATGAAACATTGATTGATACCCAATTGCTCTACTATGTATGCCGTAACGACTGAGACCATATTCCGAAGTTTCGCCGTACCGTGGTATACAGGCGCCGCCACAGACACTGTATCACAAAAGGGTAGTCAAGGAAGCAAGCATAGGAACGATTTGGCCAGGTCAACGATTGCAAGCATATCAAAAAGCACTATCAGAACAACAATTCGATGCAACGCGTTCGAAAGGGAAACCACTACATAGCAATATCGTACAAATCCACGAATACACATCGATTCAGCGTCTACTTCGCAGTAAGACAGGCAGCCGAACACATAGACTGCCGACTTACCTTCACATTGACTACTTTGGAATAACCCGCCCAACGATCGACCTGACCCAGCGGTGCTGGCCTGGTGTGATAGGGATGTCGTTGGTATCTTCGTAGACGACCTTCTTGCCCGCTTTCGGCTTCAAGACGACTGTGTGCGAAGATCCACCGAAATGGAACATCCCAAGGTGCTCCCCAGCTGCAACATCTACGGGCAGCTGTTTCAATTTAGCGCTAAGACTGAGCGAAGACACTTCCGCCATTCCGATCCCGATGAGCGCAACCATCTCAAGATCCGAGGATGCCTCTGGTTGGATGATGAAAACGCAACGTGCAGCTGCAACACTAAGCCAAGGTTGGGAACGGATGAGGGCACCGTGAGGATCTCCCGTCGCCAAGTCGTCGTCATCGGCAGGAGCGCCATCATCAGGCAATACGGCATAGTATGAGCCAGGCAATATGCTGACCGCGAGGAGCCTACCCTTGATAGGGCTGTGCCAATGATGGTAATCCTGAGGAGAAAGGAATGCCTGATATACAGACCCCCCGACGAAGCGTGAAGCATAGTGAGACAAACTCTTTGGGGTGGTTTTGGGATCGCCGCCAAACATATCGTAGAGGGAGTAATTCTGACCCTTGAGCCAGAATGTGTCGTCAAGCTGTATGTTATCAGCAGTGCGGAGAGAGGTGGATTCGCAGGCATTGTAAATGACGGTAAGCTGGCTGCCGAAGGATTCAACGGGGCGCAGTTTGTCGATGTCGGTGAAGGTTCTGGTGAAGAAGGCGTCCCAGGATGGGTAGGCTTTCTGCGCCTCGCTGGGATCCGGACCATAGGTGGCCTCGAAAGACATGCCTTTAAGGCCCTGCTCCAACACAGACAGGGCGTAAGGACTGAACCACCCGTTTTCTTCCTGGGTGAGTGTAGTGTTGGATCCCGACTGCGCGAGGTAATTGCCCCATCTCTCTAGCAAAGTCTGCGTCGCCTTGTTGAACACCTCCAGACGGAATAGGTCGTAGGCTGCAGAGGTGTTGCTGAGCAGGTCAAGGATGAGGTAGATCGGTACGCCAATCGGCTCGCCAATCTTGTCTCCATTTTCGTTGGTGACTACGATGACTTCAGGGGGGGTACTGAGGACGCTGCTGAGAGCGTGCTTCAAATGGACGAGGTCTCGCACGCGAAACCTTTCGTCCGATGACTGCCACTTTTAAAAAGTACGAGAGTTCAGTTGACAGCGTTATCGTGAAGTTTATTCAACCATACCTTAGGATCCTTGTTGACTTGCCGGAACATGGCGTCAGAAAGAGGCTTCATGACTGGGCTATTTTCGATGGCATTGATGAAATCGGTGACCCAAGCGTTGTCACGGACAACACCCCCCCGGAGAGTGGCAGCGACATGCTTCTCAAGGAAGGCTCTGTGACACGCAACATTCCGAGGCAGCCAACCGTGATAAAGAGAGCGTTTTGTGAAAGTATTTTGTGACATGATATGGTGGAATTGGCAAAAGTCGAGTACTGAGAGTGGATGTCGTTGGATGGCGGAGAACGCTACCAACCCAACTTGAAGGTCGACTCTTTATACCCTGAGACTGATACAGATGCAACCGAAAACGACATGTCTGCAAAGCTTCTCGCCAGAAATCTGAGGTCCGAATCATATGATGAGTCGGAAATGGTGCGGTTATGGTGATCGCCAAAGTAAGTATGTGCGGAAATTTCCGAAGCTCGTTAGGAGCGCACCGAAATGATGAAACCTCTTCTACTACGTACTAGACGTCAACATCTTGCGGCCGCCACATCTCGCGCAGTACAATCTATGTACTTCTGCCAGTCATGCTCTTAGCCTCTTACACAGCTATGCTACGCGACCACTCCAAACCGACGACTGAGACCAGCCAGGGTCTCACAGTGCTCAGTCTTTTTTGCATTCATTTCCGTTCCTGTGGGGTAACAGCGGATTGCAAAACAATAATGGCGTTGAAAGAACTACCCCAAAGCATAGGACGATCTAGACTAATAGATAATTGGGGATCCGGTGCCCCACTTCCACAGGTCCCCGAATGCCTCATCAGGCTGGGCGTAAGGCCCTCCGATGGGCCATCTCCGTCGTTCTCTCCGACCTTTAGGTAAATCAGCGGTTGCCGGTTGCCCGTGCCAGTGGTCAATTCGTGGGTAACGCGTTCAAACTCCCGAGTCACCAAATACCTCCCACGTATACTCCCATATTACCTACCTCTCACGTTGCACCTATGGGCCTAGCCGATCGCCATCACGATTCGAGTGTATGATATCCATAACATCTGCCAGTACTGCCTTCATCACAAGTCATTCATTATAAAGGGTACTGTATATGCTGATTTACAAGCTCGCGCATCTATTGAAAGTGTCGTTCCCTCAAGACCACGGGAGGCCTGAGTTACGCCTGGCCCATTGGGACATTCGCGGAACTGGGGAAGCGACGGGGGTAAAGGTACCCGGTCACCCGGTCACCGGCCCCTTATACCTAAGTAGTCTAGAGCGTCCTACATAATGGGGCTCTGTACCCACACCAGGACGAAGATTTAGGTTCCAAACCGTCGTTCCCTCCAGGACCAGAGGTGGCCTTACGCCGGGCACGTTGGGACATTTGCGGAACCGAGGAAGCGACGGGGGTAAAGGTACCCGGTCACCCGGTCACCGGCCCCTTTATACCTACGTCGTCTAGAGCGTCCTACATAATAGGGTTCTGTACTCGCACAGGATGAAGATTCGGGTTAAAAAAAGGAAACCCACGGTGCACTGGGGTGACATGTGTGTGAGGCTGTCTGACGATTACTATGGATGAGGCAGGATGCCATGTGCTCGAGTTGCGGCCGATCTTGGTGCTACTAAGCCTTGCCACTGACATGCACCCGAGTCAAAATTTCCTGGTGGAATAATGCTCGTAACAAATCTGATAACACTGATTCAGTGTTTATTTAAATGAACGTCGCTCAATGAATCAATGAATCAATGTAAAGTGAAAACCGTTCAGCGTCGGAGTCCCACGTTATTCCATAATTTTATGTCCCATGATGTTGTATAGGGGACGACCTAGAGCTCAATCGAATCTATGGTAGGCCAGGCCAAGGTCACAAGGGTGGCGCCACTCCAGGAATCTTCTGTCGAAGGCCAAGTCAGATCCGACCGTACAACAGGTGGCGCTAGTGGATTACCGCAAATAGCCAAGGCCACTGAGTGTCTCTCAGAGCTCACAGCGCTCCTCCGACCGTCTTATCGTCTTTCGCTCCTGCTAGTGTGAACGAACAGGATGATTCTGATTTCTTCGTCAATTCGTCCACCAGTGTCGCGAAGATGTCTCTTGAGTCTGATTATGATGGTACAACGCCACGATTGGGACCGGTGGAAACCCAAGCCCGCATAATCTTGCTGCTAACACGCACATGCCCCAAGTTGGGCTCCATAATGTTGTGCTAGTCGCATCAAAAGCTCGACTACTAGTCGCAGTGTAGCAGGTAGACATTCAATTTAGAATGTAGGAGATTGCGACATCTCTCCTGCATGGGAGACAGTCTGTGGGTTACATGTACTGTCCTAGTAACGACGGGTATAAAACGAGCAGCTCACATTGTGGTCGATCTCCTAACCTAGTACCACAACCCAGCCAACGGTGTCGGACAACCTGACTTTACAAACTCCTGTTTCTGAGTGAAGGCAATCACGTTGGTATTGATCCTACTCGGCCACCTTCTCAGCCTTTCCGCGTCGCCAGGCTTGTCTAAAAAGTAACAAAATTTATCAGGACTACGAGACTCATTTCAGATTCCGCTTCAGTGTGTCCTCGAAAAAGATGGGGAAACATATTGCTCGGGATAGGTGGTTATTCGGTCTCCCAGGTAGTCAGCAACAAATTTTCTGTCTCCACTCTCCCTTGACCCGGGCAGAGATGGCGTGCGACCTGCAGAGCATTGCAGCCTAAAATTAATATCTATGCAATGTGTTCAGCATCTCATTGAATGACGACCCAATGAGGGGATGTGCGGTCCCTTAAACAGATGGTCCACACCGTGCTGCGGTTATTTGTTCTCATTCTCACCTGTTGAATATTGCAAGCTTTTGACTTTGATGTTAGATCAGGGCTATTAT
>JBBPOM010001467.1:0-10585 GCA_038091455.1 Leccinum uliginosum | reverse complement strand
AGCCTCCGATGGCAGACTGTCTCAAGCAGTGCCCACAATGCAAGCGAGCGTATTGCGTCAGCGAGTGCGACTACATCCAATTCTGTGCCGAGTGCGGTCGGACAACGTCATGCGACGACTGTGTGGAAGAAGACCCAAGTTCGTTTGCGGGGCTGGACGCGCCAGAAGTTCAGGAGATGGAACTTGCGGGCGTATGTCAGGCCGACTCTTGTTTGAAGAAGTTTTGTACGGAGTGCCTGGAGGAGCGGGAATGCGCAGATTGCAACCGGACGTACTGCAGTTCGTGCCTCATGCTGGAGGACTACAGGTGCAGGTCCTGCCGCCGCATGTTGAAGAATTATTGTGATGAGTGCCTGGAGAAGCGGGAATGCAGGCGTTGTCGCACGGTCTATTGCGGTTTATGCATGCCGTACAATTTGTGCTCGAGATGCGGCGGTTGGTGTGGGCCCCGGGATAGCTTAGGGTTCCAGCTGTACCGCTATCGGGATGGCGGGGCCGGGTAGTCTAAGATCCGGGCAAATGGGCTTGATGAAAGGGGGATCCAATGGCCACGAAACAAAGAGTTGGCGGCGAGCGGAGAGCGAGATCGACTGAGAGAACTTGAGCGGGAATGTATTTATACTAGTACTGTACAGTTTTATAGGCGAGTGCTGAAAGCAACGTATCTAACGCGACTCGGAGGACGACGTGAAGACAGTAACAAAGTCGGTGGTCGAGTCCCGAGCGTTATCAAGACTTGATCGAGCCTGCTAAGTCACGCCTTGGTGTAAATGTGGCTCCAAACCCGGCGCCAGTTCGGCAGGTTCGTTCCTTTGAAGTCGATCGTGCTCCCGCCTTGTTTGCAAAATGCGCAGATGTTTCATCTTGCTACTACACCAGTGCACAGTATTGCCTGTAATTGATACACGCTGATCATAAAAGCCTGGCAAATCAGAGCTCGTACAACGAGTCCCTCCCCTTCCCTAGGTTATATTTCTCTTTCTTCTCGGAAGTTCCCAATGATGTAGCTGGAGACTCCCCCTAGAGTCTATAAAGAATCATCACGTTTGACGTTTTCAAAGCAAATCTCCTGCATCCGATCGTGCTGCCGACCCCGTTTTCCTGTCCTTTCCTAACATGCGAGAAATTTACGAGGTGCGTCAAGACCTCGACAACGACATATATAGCCCCTGTCTGATAGCCGTTCATAATAAAGCAGACGGAACCCTTTCTTTCGAAGAAACTTCGCA
Organism: Leccinum uliginosum; assembly: GCA_038091455.1. Classification (NCBI taxonomy): domain Eukaryota; kingdom Fungi; phylum Basidiomycota; class Agaricomycetes; order Boletales; family Boletaceae; genus Leccinum; species Leccinum uliginosum. The sequence goes on along the minus strand of JBBPOM010001467.1, from coordinate 9,356 downwards.
AGACCCAAACATCTTAGGCAGTAAACGAATGAAATTGCAATGCACCATGCACCCTGAATACTACTTCGAACGGAACAGTAGAAGCCAAGGACGACGTGTAGAAACGTAAAAATCGCCGTGAATTGGCCGTACGAGGGATCGACGGTCCCGTACAATAGGTGAACATACAGGTGCACCATCGTCTTGTCTCGTCAGATCGCGCACATTAGCGTTATACTGCTCCATATACAAAGCCCATTCACGTTTTTGTTTTCATTTTTTAGTATACACACGAGCAAACGTTCAAACAGGAATAGTCCCGTTCAATCTGAAATCCCTGCTGCTTGCCCCAACCGAAAATGTGATAGTACCGTTCGGTTTGGCCCACCCCTGCCGCACCACGTCCCAGATCGAGAGGTCGTATCGTGAGAGCGTGATCGAGGCTTGGCTCGTTTGACCAGGTTCTAGCTCGATGTTCGTGAACCCTTTCAGGACTGAGGGAGGTTCGCTAGCTGAGGCGGGGTGGTGCACGTAGAGTTGGGGTATCTGTGGCAGAAACGGAGGCTCGTTTAATACGGAGCAGAACGGATGAACGGCAGACGGCCAAGGCTTACATCGCCACCATAATACGATCCCGTGTTCTTTATGTTGAACGTCACCTGGAATGCAGGTATATGAAGCCTAGCGGGACGATCAGACGAGTCGTTTTCCGCAGGAGCAAAAGGAGATTACCAAAGGGCCGTGCTCGAACCTTCAGCGATAGGAGTAGCACCCCCCGCAGCCCAGTTGTCGATCAATCCCGTCTCTGGGACGTCCGCGGAAGCAATGGGCGTGATCGCAATGTCAGAGTACTCGAAAGTCGTGTAACTCAGACCGAAACCGAACTCGTAGCGAGGGGTGATGTTTTGCTAGAAAATTATTTGAGGAACATCAACACCTTTGTCGTCCCGTTTCACTCACCGCATCGAACCAACGATAATCGATATAAAGACTGTACAACTTGTTCAGCATGGACTGCAACATAAGCAAACGCTGGCCAAAAACGCACCCCTCGCTGTAATTAATTGTCAGGACATCACTTCCTTCGCCGCCAAGGGTGTTCTGCGCCGAGTAATCGCTCGCGTTCTTGGCGATTGTGTACGGTAGCCGTCCAGATGGGTTCCAGTCGCCGTACAACACGTCTGCGATTGCACTGCCAGCTTCGTTTCCGCCGAGATTAGCCCAAACGATCTACCAAGCAAATAAGTTTTACGTAACCAAGACATAAACATCGAGGCAGAGAGAAAATACGTACGGCAGTGACGTTGGGATGCTCGACCCAAGGCTCGATGATGAGCGGTCCGACACTGTTCGTGACCACTATCGTATTGTTGTTTTGGGAGGCGACGGCGAGAATGAGTTGGTCTCCATCGTGCCAGGCAGTCAGATTCTGCCTGTCGCCCTCGTTCCCATCGACCGTAAGGTAGCTCTGCATTCGAAGTTGCAGTCAGTGGTAAGACAGACCCAATTCGATATTCGCACCTCCCCAGAGTCCGAGTTGACGAAGACGATAGCAACCTCTTGATCGACGACCGCCGCCGCTGCACTGGCGAGGTCCCAATTATCGAAATCCCATGAAAATATGGTTTTATCGGCTCTGGCGCGATATTGAAGGGCTTCGTATGGCTAAGATTTAAGGACCTGGATTAGAGACAGACCAAATGCGCCCTTCAGAACGCCAGGACTCACAGATATGAGATACGAGAACCTGACCGATCTTTACATCCAGTCAGTGATCCCATAAGAACTGATTCTGAGAACTATACACACCCAGATCCCCAACCCATGGCAAGGATACCACTCGGATCACCACCCTGATCAGGGTACTCGTTCGGGCCAGACACGGGTGGCGCAGCGTCACTCCCGACCAGAACCATACTCTGGGGCTTGTGCAAAGGCAGCACGCCGTCGTTTTTAAGCAAAACGATGCCAGCTGTCGCGATATCCTTGACGACGCTCGCATGGTCGCTCTCCGCATTGACTTTTGTGTTGATAGGGTCATAAAGGTTCCAAGAGTTGATGGTCAACTCGGGATAGCCTTCGTCCTGGTGCATGTAGTACCACGCGGCGACGATGCGCGTGGCCATGTCGTCGAGACGGGCCATCGAGATGGTGTTGTTTTGTACGAACGCCGTCAAGTCTTCACCAAAGTAGTTTCCACCAAAGTAGCTACCTGCGTCGACAGGGATGTCGCCCGGCATAGTCATCTAATAAGATGAACATTAGCAAACGAACTAGGATGAATAGCTGAGTTGCACTGACGTCAAGGCCCGCAACAGCCGATAGAGTCTCCGTAGTTGCAAACCAATCCGATTGGACGACTTTGGAGATCGTCTCAGCGCACGACTTGGAATTTGGTGTAAAAATATGCTCACAGCCCTGGAATCCAAACTCCCTCTTGAGAATGTCGTTCAAAGTCTTGTTGTTGTTACAGGCATGAGTATAGTTGACGAGGTCTTGGTGCGAAGTTAGGGAACAGCATACATCGAGGCGAATGTCACTGACTATAGCTACACATGACCGACGAAACGCCAGCCATCACAGAGCGCAAGAATGGATGCGCATATATCTCATGCTGGGTCCTGTCATCGACGTTGGACGACTCTTGAGTGCGCATATATTCCTGCTCGCTGTAAGAAACGGAGGGTGAATAATTCCATGATTACGCCACATTCGGGACTACTCAACTTGTTGATGTAATGCTTGGCGGTGGCCTGGACACCACTGGCTTGCACACCGAGAATGGTTTCGTATGCAGCTTCTCCGGTGAGGAAAGGGTCAGCACCGAAACTCTCCCAGTTACGTCCGCCTTGGGCAACGCGTCCCATGTTCATCGTCGGACCGAGGGCAACATTGACACCCTTGGCCTTGAATTCCTGGCCTAACGCAAGTCCGCGCGCCCGGATCAAAGCACGGTTCCATCTACATCATCAAACGTCAGGTTCGGTAAGTCATATGCATCGCTTGAGCTGCTTACGATGACGCAGCAGTTATGCCGGGCGGAAACGAGCTTACTAATTGCGTCAAGCGGATTCCGGTGGGTGAATCCTATCGCGCCTTAGTCAAAAGGCCCAAAGTTGGATTATACATATCGCGAATCGACGAACCTGAAGACAGAGACCGGGAAAGCCGGAAACCGGGGGAATATTACCTATGCAAAGACCATTTTGCCAGCCGACACCGGTGGTGATGTTAACCTTTTGCTCGATCGATAAGTTGGAGATCTACAACGGGTAGAAAAAAAAAGGTCATAAATAGGTGAGAGCCGGTCCGCGCAGAGATATCGAGGAATGAGCACGTACCAACACCTGGGCCTTTGAATATGCGACGGACCACGCTGGCGCAAAGTCGGGCACGACAACCGGATCGGGTCTGACAGGGGGTGGGTATAATGGATCCGTCTCAGGGAATATGGGTGGCTCCGGGAGAAGAGAAGGTGTAGGATACGGAGAGAAGGGATAGGATGAAATTGGAAGAGTGATGGGGGTGGAATACGGAGTAGAACTAGGAGCGACGGATGGCGTTGTGCTCGATGAGGTAGATGAGGGAGGAGCAGACGGAGAGGTGGAATTAGAAGAGAGGGAAGAACTGGCGGCCACGCACGCGATGATATACGGTGCGATTCGCAGCAAGAACACTGGCAAGAGCAAGAACTGCGTCATCTCACGTTGGTATGCAACCAGCTTCGGGATGGTGTTCAACATTTCCGCCCAGGCATATTTATTCAAGGCTCGCAATTCCTCGGTAATAGTAATAGAAGCCTCGTCGACGAGAATGAACACATGGCCAGCATTGCGGCGCCTCACTTGGCGAGACACCTGCCTCGAGTAAAATGCCGAGATCCGATAGTCAGTCAGCGGGGAAAGAACGCGCAGGGCGGCGGCCGTTTGAAACCACTGGGTGGCTCATGGTACAACCAATACAACGGAGTTAGACGAATTTAGCACGCACCTGCATTGATCATGGTTCTAAACGCGATCAGGACTAAACAATACTAGAACAACATTTACGTTTGGGTTCTAACGTTTAGGTTTATCCAACCGCGCGCGTTGTGTACATAATGCAGGCCAGTTTGGGTTTGTCCCAGTTTATGTACACGAGTTTACAATATTAATGTACATAAGTACCTTGCCAGCTGGCAGTGCCCGGGCCGCGTTGTCGGAGCCTGAAAACGCCGATGCCTCGCTGGCATTGCCCGGGCCGTGGTCCGATCTTGACCTCTTCTGACGATCAACTGCCAGTGAGATGCGATTCCAAACCAAATTACGAGACGATGTCATGTTATGCAAACGACTGCTCTATAATGTCGAGCATGCCGACTAGCTCTATCTCTATTGAAGCCTGATCGTATTCGCCATTACAATCGACACATCCACTTGGGCGGTCTGAAGCCATCCGGTATGAGCTCGAGATCACAACAAAAGGTAGACCGTAGAGGAAATCACACGTCTTGCATGCGACGTTGACGACTAGAAGGTTTTGCTTCGCAAGTGGCATCTAGTTCCTTCGCCTATTGCTCGAGTTGAAACGTTCCGTCAAGGAACACCTGCAACGGCATACCACTGAGAGCCAGTGCATGGCTGTCCCGGGCCCAGATGACAAGATCTGGCTTGATCTTCTTGATAAATTGGTCCTGAATCACAATGACCAGTCATGACTTGCCTGCATCAGTGACTAGAATATATTATTCACATGCCTTCCTTGATTATCCAAAAGGGTGGTCCAGACCAAGCAATTCGGCCGTGTTCAATTTCGTCATGACATATGCGATGGCAAAGTTTGCAAGGAGCCCATGACAGTGAACTTGATGTGGACCCGGCAGGATATGATTCCCGAGTGGTCAGTCTAAGACAAAAACAGGAGGCCAATAAAACCCAGATATTGTCATCTTGATAATGGCTTTATGCCCTGCTCGTTCAGTATGCGGGGCGCGAAATCTAAATGGTGGCATGCCTCACGTTTGCACCTGACGAACGTCAGTTCCGAAGCCCATGCCTCGTTAGAGAACAATTTAAGATGTACTGCAAATGATGCCAGTGGTCAGTTTCCTATTCAAGATACGGTGACTGACCCACGATCGAGTTGGCTCAGGTCCACTGCCGCCTTGGTCTGGGCTTAGAGCTAACTCTCAACACCACACAGCTCAGTACCCGGCCCGGCGGAGCCACTGACTATTCCAAAAAGCGCGACCACGCCACACTCTACCCACGCCACAATCCAGACTGGTCTTCGTCAACTCTTCGAACAGCATCTGAAGACCCTTAAAGGCCAAAAGGGGTCCAACCGTCCAGCACCGAGCGCTCGTGCCACTGTCACAGAGAATGATGCGACTCTGCTCGTACTACAAGCGGTTTAGTTTCCATTACAAAGTTGTCTTGTTTGTTTGTGCTAAAAGCATTTGCACGTGTGCCCAGCGCCCTAGGCCTCGAGCTCACAAGCGCTGAACCCCAACCCACTCCCATCCTTCATTCTCACCCTCGCCCTCGTAAATCCACCCACTTGCCCTCACTCAACCCCCAACCCCTCCGGTTCACCTGCAATCACGAATTCGAACGCTGATGACGCGTTTGCGTCGTTTATGAGCGGTCGCGCCATCTGCCTCTAAGAGTTTCCATTCGTGTGCCCTCGTCGATGGGATGGTCCGTCAACGCGTGCACCCCACGTCATCTCGCTCGTGCGGTCCTGTTCTACCATCGTCGCTCCTGCCACTGTAGTGTGTGCGCCGACCTCAACACGCGCGCCCCAACGTTGCTGGAACATGTACGCCGACATTCACGTCTTGTCTGCATGACTCTTGCTCTACATCCAACTCATCCCCATTTGTCGAACGCGGACGCTAACCTTGTGTTCGCGTCTTCCTCACTCTTCGCCCCTCGTTCAACCTCCCACTCCTTACATACCAACGCCAGTGTTCGCGTTCGTACGCGAGCGATCGTGATTGCATTCAAATTTCTCTTTCCGAGTTTCCTCGCCCGCCCTCACCCTCGGGACTATTCATTTGCATCTTTCACAGAAGATTAGCTGATCATTTCAATCACACGGGTTGTATTCCCGTCCATCAAGGATTCCGCGACGCTCGTGTACGCTGCCTCCAAAAGCTTGTGCTTCGTCCCTTTGAAGCACTCGAATTCTCTGAATAACCTTGGATTTTTCTCGTCCCTATCAAGCCAGGCAAATTGTCATACCTGCATTGACTTTTTCGCTTTCCGTGCGCCGAGGAAAATTAGACCCTGTTTGAAGACCTATACGACGTGTGATTTTTCGACTATTTCTGACGCACAATGCCGCTGCTTATCCACCCAGGACTTGCGATGCATACGGGAGGGCATTTTGAGCGGGCAACGGCTCCCTCCCAATTTCCGTTTTGCCCACACGTAATCGGTGCGTTCTATGACCCATTCATAAGTAAGTCAACTTCTTGCAAGTATTGCGGCAACGGTCCTTTTTTTGGACAGGCGCAATACATATATTGTGTAGCAACCGGCTAACCAAGTTCAACAGAAAATGAAAGGCAAGGCCGATCCGAGCAAATGCATTCACGCGAATATTGCATCTTATATATTCGTGATTTCTTGCTGCAGTCTTGGTAGGGCACGGTTTACAAACCGTAAACGAGAATGAAAAGAATATCAAACAGCTGTTTTTGAACGTTACTGTCTCCTCCGTTGCTGTATCGAAAATGGCGCACCGCGACCACCGTGCACTCTCGTTCCGCCGAGAGCGCACAATAGTCGCCGCACGTCATTTCCTTGCTCTCGCCCCTCATCTCCTCCCCTCGCCCGCTCTTCCATTCCCACGGGCATGCACAACTGCGGCGCCGGTAAGGCAAGAAAGTGAGGCCGTGCTCTCAGCCGAAAAAGCCTTGGTGGTAAAGTTATCGGTCGTGTGGACAGAGGTGTGGGTTGGGGCAGCAGCGGGAGGCGTGGGCGGGCCGATACCATGCTGAGTCAGCGCTGCCAGAGCTCCTTTTGGTCAGAAAGTTCCGCCAGCTCCTATCTGGCAACAATGACGGTGATTGGCACCAATCGCCATGTCTCAATCTGAATCGCCATTGCGTGGGGTCAATGCTAACATTGTCACTCCCGCCCACACTGAGCGCGCACTTCCGCGCTTGGCCGAACTCGCTGATCATGCCTTCGCTCTCGCCCATCAGCAAGCTGGCTGCGACTCGAACAATGCTCCTTCAGGCATCTTCATTAGAAATCGCCAGGCAAGGATACTATACTTTGCAAAATACAGAGTGGGCCCTCTCCCAATCAAAGCTGTCTTGTACCAGGATGTTCATGGGGTGCAAATCGAGCGAGTGGTCGTCAACTTCCAAACAGAGACCGTGCAATGCGATGACCATCCCAGTCTTGTCATGGAAACGCGGAAGATCGAGCGTGCCCGAAACGAGATCACGACATATATATGGCGAACATCTGGAAGACTGCAAGATATATGCGTCGCTCGCTTCCCTTGGCAGGTGAGGTGGTATTTCTTTTTCTTGTTTCATTCGGCATCTATCGGGACCTAACGAATCTGTACCAGGACTTTTTGAAACGTCTCGAATCGAATGGTATTTCCTCCGGCCAGTCACAAGTCTGTGCCGATTCCCCTTTCATCGAGCAGCCATGTCCGTCATGCGAGGTGTTAACGACGCAATGCATCTTGTGTCACGACGTCATTTGCATGAGTTGGGATTGTCCCGTATCCCAGCTCATACCGTTCCAATCATGCTCCCGCGATACCTATATGGTCGCCTGTCTGCCTTGCTTAGTGCAGAACGAAGACACCATCCCGCCTCTCGGTCAATGTCCCAAATGCGATCTCTGGTTTTGTGATAAAGAGCTGATGTGGTGCCCGGGTCGACCCAAAGAGACTCTGAACGAGACTTCAAGCAATATTATAATATCAAGGACTGTTCGAGAGCACCCAGTCAAGCCTCTCGTGTGTTCTTACTGCGCCCAGGGTCAAGCCATGCCAGAATGTTACAATGATGAATGTTGGTCGAGAGAAGTATTCAACGTTCCAAATCCAAGAATCTGTCCATCGTGTTCCCCTGCGGGTGGGATCTCGTGCGCGTGCGAACGTATTTGGATCTGCGACAAGTGCAAGGACTCGCCGCCGACTTGGATGGCACGCTGTTTCAAGCAGTGCCCACGGTGCCAGCGGGCGTATTGCTTCCGCCGGTGCAAATACATCCAATTCTGTGCCGAGTGCGGTCGGGCAACGCTGTGCGCCGACTGTGCGGAAGAAGACCGGAGTGCGTTTACAGTGGACGACGGGCCAGAGGAGGAGGTGAAGCTGGTGGGCGTATGTCAGACCGATTCCTGCTCGAAGAAGTTTTGCGAGAGGTGCGTGGAGGAGCGGGAATGCGCAAATTGCGACCAGACGTATTGCAGTTCATGTCTAGGGCACGTGGAGTGCGGGTCTTGTTGGCGCTCGAGCGAGTTATGTGAGTGGTGCAGGGCATTGATGGAGCGGTTCGAATGCAAGGATTGCGATCACTGCCAGGCGTTTTGTGGTTCGTGCATCCCGCCCGAGCGGTGCGCCTGCGGTGGATCGTGGTAGGCCCCGGCGAGGTAGGCTCCCGTAATGACCCATTGATGAACTTGCTTCGTTCCGCCGGGCTGCCGTCGAAAAATTATGTCGTGTATCTATTTTCTCGCGATCGATCGTCTGCTTTTACGTGTAAACCGAGTCAACCGAGTCACTCCGTGACTCCGTGAACGTCCTCGTGCACTTTTCTTTTTTTCTCTCTCGTTTGCACTGGTCATGATCGTCCAATGGTTTCGACAACGGCGCAAGCGACTCAAAGTCGGCCAAGTGCGGGTCTGCCATCCATCCCCATCATTGAAATCCATCGCCGCATGCAAAATCCGTTCAACCACCCTCATCGCCACAACTGCAGGTCGTCAATTCGACTCTGCTCGATCATGAAATCGCAAGTGGTCAGGGCGACTATGATACCTAATAAATACACACTGCGGGGACTCGCCAGCGACGACCATAAGGAAAAAAAAAAGGCAAGTGAGAAATGTAGCATAGGTGATTCCTCGGAACTAATATGATATCGATGTACACTAGCAATCAGGAAGGGGAGAACGCAAACAGGACGGAACGAACAAGAGTTCTGAACAACTCGAGTGATTCGGACAGGAAAGAAAGAAAGAAAAAAGGTGGACTGTGGATCGTGCGTAGCCATGGCTAGAGTGGCTTGAGCGTGGATGCTAACGAGTCCAGTCAGGGACACTCACGTCGCCTAGGCCGATGCGCTGAGCCCCAACGCGCGCGCTCCTGCACCGACCCCACCCTCCCATCCCCGGAACCGCTCGCTCGTCGTGCTATATCCCACA
>JBBPOM010001466.1:0-10596 GCA_038091455.1 Leccinum uliginosum | reverse complement strand
CTCTTCCGCGACCGCGTGCGATCTCTGCTTCGAGGACCATGCCGATGGCGACACACTCGCCGTGGAGGAGGTAGGGAGTGAGGAAAGCCTCGATGGCATGACCGATGGTGTGACCAAAGTTGACGAGGTTGCGGAGGTGAGCTTCCTTTGGATCGTAGGAGACGATGGTAGCCTTTGTGTTTGCGGAGGAGACGATGAGGGTGAGGAGAGGATGGGAGGCAAGATCGTCGAGGGACTGGGCGTGGATGTCGCCGAGGGAGTCGAGGAGGGTTGCGGAGGATGATTCAAGCAGGGCAAACGCGGCTTCGTCCCATATGGCAGCTGTCTGTGGGGCGATGAGGGATGGCGGTGTATGAAGTGCGGGAGAGACGGACCTTGATAATTTCAGCGAGGCCGTTTGCGAGCTCGCGCTTTGGGAGGGAAGCGAGGAATGCGACGTCTATGAATACGTACTCTGGCTGCCAGAACGCGCCGACGAGGTTCTTTCCGAGGGGAGTATCGATGGCTGTCTTTCCGCCGATGGCTGAGTCGACCATGGCGAGGAGAGAAGTGGGGATCTGTACGACTGGAACGCCGCGCATGCTGGGGGGAGAGTGTCAGCAAAGAGAGAGCGAGGATGTGAGTACGCACAATGTGGCTGCGACGAAGCCGACGAGATCGCCTATGACGCCTCCTCCGAGAGCGATGAGGACTGTACTACGAGTGCACTTTTGGGAGAGCAAAAAGTCCTCGATGGCAGCCTTTCCCGAGCGAGATTTTGTGGTCTCGCCTGGTGGGATGACATGGGTGATGAAGCGGGGTGCAGATGCGAACGCGCGCTGGAATGCGTCGAGGTACAAGGGTGCGATGTTGGTGTCTGTGACGAGCACGTACGTCGCAGCTGGCAGCGATGAGAGCAGGGTCTGTGCGATGTGATCATGCAAGTGAAATCCACAGTGAATCGATTCTCTGCCGAGGATGGAGATCTTGCGAACCATTTCGTGTCGTGAGGTTGCTCTGTATACTCTCTACTATATATAAATCGATGAATCTCGGATTCGATCGGGTTCAGATAAATAGATCTCTTTGACCGTGAGAAATAGTAATGTTCGCTCGACGTCTCGTTCAGCGTGCTCGTGCGCTCTCGACGCAACCCACACAAAATCGTTGGCGTGGTTTTCTCCAGATCGTCGGTCGCACCACCCTCGTCTCCGTCGTCGCAGGCAAGTCTCTTGTTTTGTTGCGTACACCCCGCTCTGACAATTCCCTTCCCAGCTACCGGCACGCTCTTTTACCTCTCCCACAAGGAACGAAACCCTGGTCCACAGCTCCCATTCGACCCCGAGAAGAAAACTCTCGTCGTCCTCGGCAGCGGTTGGGGTGCGACAAGCCTTCTTAAACACCTCGACACCCAAAATTACAACACAGTTCGCATTCCCTCTCTCTTTTCCTTCTTTTTCTCACCGCCCGCTTAGATCGTTATCAGTCCAAAGAACTTTTTCCTCTTCACTCCTCTCCTCCCCTCCGTCGCAGTCGGTACACTCGGCCCTCGTTCTATCCTACAGCGTACGTCGCGTTCTCCGAATATCTATCCCGCTCACATCCCAAACAGCCACTCGCTTTCTCACTCGTCACAAGGCTAGAGAAGTCTCTGTCATCGAGGCAGAAGCAACAGACGTCGACGTATGTCCTCTCCGTCTCTCCTTTTCACCTCTCTCATCTCTCCACAGCCTGTAAACCAGACCGTCACATTCACAGATTCATCCCCCCTCCGTCCCCTCGAGCCCACTAGCACCATCCACTATGACTATCTCGTATATGCTGTCGGCGCAGAAACACAGACATTCAACATTCCCGGCGTAAAAGAAAACGCCTGCTTCATGAAGGAAATATCCGACGCAGAACAGGTATGCACCTTGCCCGCATATACCCTTCCACTCACACAATCTCAGATGCAAAGGCGCTTCTTGGACTGCGTCGAGACGGCAGCATTCCCTGGCACTTCAGAGGAAGAAAAACGTCGCTTGCTGCACATGGTCGTCGTCGGCGGTGGTCCTACCGGTATCGAAGTCGCAGGTGAACTGCACGACTTCCTCGAGGTCAGCCACCTCCTACTTCACATCATCATATTCGCTCACACAGAACAGGAAGACCTCAAGAACTGGTACCCCGAACTTCACCCATACATGCGTCTCACCCTCGTCGAAGCTCTCCCTAGTGTCCTTCCGTCCTTTAGCAAAGAGCTCATCACCTACACCGAAAAGACTTTCAAGGAGAGCAAGATTGATATCATGACGGGAACAATGGTCAAAGGTGTCACTCCTAATTCGGTCACCCTCAAACCAAAAGATGCCCCCGAGCAGCAAGTCGATTGTGGTCTCGTCGTTTGGGCCGCGGGAAATACCAGTCGCGCAGTTACAAGGAGCCTCATGGCCAAACTGTCCAACGACCAGACCAACAAGAGGGGTATCATGGTCGACAGTACATTGTTCTCCCCGATCTCGCAACACATCACTAACCATCTTGGTAGACTACCTCCGAATGACCGGCGCACCCTCCGTTTTTGCTGTTGGCGACTGTACTTCGACTTCCTATGCCCCGACAGCCCAAGTCGCATCTCAGCAAGGCGCCTATCTTGCACGTATCCTTGGGTTGGCGGCGAAACGCGATGCTCTGCAAGATCAGATCAACACCCTCTCGTCTGCGGAGCAACTCGACGATGACACCACAAAACGTATCGAAAAGCTTAAAAGAAAGATTGGTAGGATACGTTTGAACCCATTCGAGTACAGTCATCAAGGATCTCTTGCGTGCGTTTCGATCGTGTTCCGCCTCCCACGTACTAACACTCTCCCAGTTACATTGGCTCTGACAAGGCCATCGCTGATTTGCCCATATTCGGCCGAGAAGTGCGTACCACATTCCGTTGAATCCTCTTTTCTCAATATCATTCCAGTGGACGAGCGGAGGCGTTGCTACTTACTTGTTCTGGCGAAGTGCCTACCTAAGCAACCTCTTCTCCCTCCGAAACCGGGCATTGGTTGCCGGTGATTGGCTTCGAGTCAAGTTGTTTGGCAGGTGAGTCGAATCCTGCGATTCAGTGGTATCCTACTCCATCGGGGAGAGCGATCCAATCCCTCGGGCACTTCTCGGGTAACGGAGTGCGCTTTGTCGCCGACGCTGATTGAGCGTATCACGGCGTCAAGTCTCTGCCGATGACTGTGCCCGCTTTGTATGCGATGCTAACGCCACGCACGTTACAGGGACGTCAGTCGCGACTGAGGCCTCAGTGAGGGAGCGTTCGCACCGGCTTTGTGCACCGTGCGATGTGGGATACTATCATATAGATTTACGATACATCTTCCTGTTCAATGTGGGTCATAATATCCGCAGTTATTTATTTCGCTTTAGACATAGACGTATGTAGACACGGACTCTCGAGTTGTTTCATAGTAGAATAGATGCGCGTTTAGCGGACCTGTGCTCGGTGCGAACGGATATCGGACACCGCCGCAGTGATCCGAGTCGTCGGTGCGGGACGCCCAGAGGCACGCACTGGTCGGTATCTCAGATAACGGCCGTATCTACTCCACGCTTACTTATACACGATGCCCGAGGCGATGAGTGAGTACACATGTCGAGGAACGCGAATCCCTAGATCGATTGATCAGTCAGCGCAGTACAGCCATAGTCTAATCGTTATTTGTCTCAAATGGCATTCGACCGTCGGCTTTGCTGGAAGCGGTGTAGGAGAAAACTTTCGCACATATATTGTCTTCCGGGAGAATGTTCAAGTTGGCTGGGAACCATGGAACTATCACAAATGACAATCGAGATTGGTCTCAGTGAGCGTTTGTGGTGTTGGGCGCTGCGTACCACATTGACGAGGTGCCTCGCGACACAGCCCCTTTGTGCACAGATCAAGTACTTGAATAATCATAGTCAGTTCTGCGCGTCTTCCGTTGGCCAAACGACCAAGAAAGAAAAAGAAAAGGAAAAGAGAGTCTAGCACTTTGGCGATTCTTGGCCGTCCCAGTCCGGTGACTGTCAGTCCGGGTGGCAGATATCCACTGTTGGCGTATGGTGCACGGAAACCAAGGCAGCAGCGTCTGTCGAACGAGAAACAGCACTCGTGTTCTCGGTGTGAGTGACCAGCATAAATTGTCATAACTAGAGAAATATGCTCAGAGGTTCGTCGTGACTCGTGAAAGACTGTCACGGCAATGGCAATGGAAAGCGAGGGGTCACCGTGTCGTCTTGCACACGTCGCACTTCCGATTCATTGCGTGGTTATTGTTGTTGCGTGGTCGCATCGTTATTGCGCTACCATCGTTGTCGTTGTCATCTTGTCATACCATGTCGTTTCGTCGTCGTTACTTGTAGCCTTGCGTGGATGGAGTGTCTCGGTGACGTGTGCTCATTGCCGTCGCGATGCCATGTCGTCGCATTGTCGTGTCGTCACGTGGTGGTGCGCGGCTGGATGGATGTGGCTTCGTGCGAGTGCGTTGCGTACGAGGGCTGACGTGCAAGAGGAGGAAGGCAGGAGGGGACGAAGACAGGGGAAACGAGGGCGAGATGACGATGTGCGGCGACTGTCATGCGCTCTCGGAGAGACGAGAGCGCGTCGCAGTCGCCACACGCAATCCTCGATACGATATGTGAGGTGGCGATGCGGGCAGTGTGAAGGTGGGCGGGTAGGTGTGGACGCGCATATAGGCAAGGTTGGTGGGCGGGCGACAGCAGCAGCAAGTCGTGGTGTTGACGAGAACAGGGCGGCTGCCACGCCTGCTAACGTCACTGACATCGTCGCTGCAAATATTGACAGGTCAGCATACCCACAGGTTTACCTGTGTGGTTCCCTACAAGTCATGACAGTTGGACTTGGAGAGAGAGAGAGAAAGGACAGAACGCACCTAACCAGCATGCAAGAGAAATCAGAGGTCTGAAAGTGAAGACGGCTAAAGGAAGAGGTCAGATTATGCTCGTACGAGACAAGATAACTCACCGATAATCATACTGAGGCTGCTGCGAGGAAGCCGACTCGTCTCAAGATCTTGTTTGTCTCTGAGTGTGTAGCATGGTGGGAAAATTACAAACAGAGAAGGTCCAGTCCGAGTCAAGTAGGTCACTGAGGTTTCAGTCATCTAACGGCGAGTCATAGCGCGTCTGATTTTACTACCGCTAGAGATATCGTTTCCGCAGTAACTGGTGATATTCATTGTAAGTCTGTATCCTTTTGATGCATTCACAGAAATAGGTAGCTAGTCTTAGGGATCCTGAAACCAATACCTCCGACAGCCATTCGAGACATTGTCTAGCCCCAGTATCTGCCGATTCTGCTCACAAAGTTCAAATGGTACTACAGTGATCTGATCTGCCGTGCGTGCCAAATCTTCTCCCATGCCGTGCCAGTAGTTTGCCATCTGACCCGTCTTACTAACAGCCATCGACAGCAATGGACTCTGCTCAAGAAAACCTCATCTTTATTGCGTTAGCCTCCCAACGAATCGTCAACGCCTTGGTCCTGCGCGCACGCGATAGGAACGACAGGAATCCTAATCTACCGCACAAGCAATTGGAAGGAGACCTGCAAAGGATCGTCGCTGCGTCACAGACCTTGTTCACAGAAACACTTCAGCCTTCTTCTTCGGCAAACCCTGATGTCGACGATCGGTTGGAGATCTGGTTATCTAGCGGGGAGCCCAAGACATGCTTATATGCATTGCGAGAAATGGAAGCATCGATCAAGTCAAGTTCGAGCGGCGTCACGTCGACGCTACGCAGTGTTTTTCTCCCAGTACTTGTTGAAGACAGATTCGAGCAGGCTATTCGGATTTTTAAAAATCACAGGGTTTACTTCTATTTCCTGCTCAACACGGATGTCTGGTGACGATTTTTTCCAAGGATGCTTTAAGGACTCATGTTTCTAATGTGGATTCGCAGGAACCGCGAAACTGTTACCATGGGTCAGCCAAAAGGACATTCAAGCAATACCCAAAGTACCAGACAAGGTCTCGTCGATCGGAACACAGATTCCGTTGCACGATCTTGGAAAAGGAAGATCTGGTCAGAAATGGATCGTACGTCCACCGTCATACCTTGTGTACATGCTGCGTGCTTGACAAGGTCATCGCGAGCAGGGAAACAGTTGATTGAAATATTGGGATGGCTTGACGCATGGAAATGCAGAACAAAGCACGAGGACACGCTGGAATTGCGACAACCGGATACATGCACGTGGCTACCCGATACAGATGAATATCATACGTGGAGGTATACCAATGATACGTTTTTGTGGTTGCATGGGAAACGTACGAATCTCATTATACCATACTTTTCTTTCGGCTAACATGTGTATGGCTTTAGCCGGGTCTGGGAAATCAGTCTTGGCGTACGTTTTCATCATTTTACTCAAGACCGGTATTCATTCTTGGGACAGCGCCTCTGTGATCGATGGTATTCAAAGTATGAAGGACAAAGGCGAACTGCTTGCCTACTTCTATTGCGATTTCCGGAGTGAACGTTCCACTGTCGCTGCTGAGGTGATGCGTTCAATCCTCTCTCAGCTATTGCAGGGACTTGGTGATCTTGGGGTTGATCCAAGTGATATTGTTGATGCTCTGGCTGAAGAGAAGAGACAAAACAATGCAATTCTCGGTAAATCCAAGCGACTCGCCACCCTAGTGTCTCGTGTCGCGAAACAATATCCACGCCCACCCCTTGTGGTCGTGGATGCACTGGACGAGTGTCAAGACATCGAGAAGCTTTTAGGCTCTTTGTTAGAATTGAATACAGGTGGGATGCGACTACTCGTGATCAGCCGACCCCTTCAGGTAATCAAGTCTATGTTCTCTGGACTCCCGTGGATTTCCTTGGAACAGATGTCGACAGAGGTGTATGCGGACATCAGACTGCATGTTAGGAGGGAGGTTGATTCCCACAACAGGCTTAGGGATGCAGGGACTATGCTGAAGGAAGAGATTATTGAGAGGTTGTGCCACGAAGCTGACGGAATGTGGGCACTCAAATCATATTTCGCATCACGCAGCTGATTTATTGTGTTGTCCAGGTTTCGTTGGATTGAATGCCAACTGATCACTCTCAAAAAATGTTACACCACCTCGGAGATTCGGGAGGTGCTCGACAGTCTACCAGTTGGATTGGACGCAACGTATCAACGAATTCTTCTCGCGGTCAACAAAGAAGAACGGGGAGGTGCAATCGCCAAACGCGCTCTTATGTGGATTGTCACTGCCTTTGAGCCATTAAGACTGTGTCAAATTCTGGAGGCGCTCTCAATTGACCTCGATCGGCGGACTCTGAACTCCGATTCTGCGCCTATACATGGAGGCGCACTACTAGATTCATTAAGCAGCCTGGTGATACACTCTAAAGAAGAAGATGTTGTTAAATTGTCTCATTTCAGTGTGAAGGTACTACTACATGACTCCATCCGTTCCGCCTTGCTAAACAATCCTGGATAGGAATACCTTGTAGGAAACGTCATGAAAGAAAATGTCACGTACCATATCGACTTGCGAGATGCTCATGAGCAGGTAGCGCATCAATGTATGAGCTACATTGCAGCCTGCCTCTCATTGAAACTGCAAGACTCTGATGGTAAGGAGTCGTCTGCAATGATTTTTTGATATCAGATCCATTACGTGTCTTCAGATCACCCACTCCTTGACTACGTGTTGGATCGTGGTTTCGCCCATCTTTCCTACGTCGAGCCTACGGATCGGATTCTAGATTCTATTTTGGCACTTCACAGGGACATTCAACAGCACCCTTTTGAGTGGGAGCAACTGGGAAAATGGCAAAAAGGAGTCCCAGTCAGGATACTGCCAAGACTTCAGGATGATTTTGTGCTCTATATCTTGATCCGTTATGCTCCCGATCCGCTCCTGCAACTATTCCTTTGTCGTTCACCTCTTGCGGAAAAGGAAGGGATCAATCCACTCATTTACACCGTCCCGGGGAAGATTGAACATGCTCGTACATTGCTGGAACATGGTGCTAAACTCGGTGTCTCTGGGAAGTTCATGCAAGATCAATTTTTTGGCTTCTCATCTGGCTTGCCTATTGAGGCTGCAGTCACAGATGGTGACTCGGAATTGGTTGATTTGTTCCTAGAAGAAGGGAGTCCTGTGCCACACAGACTTGTTTCTGGCCAGTATCTTGAAACGTCGGTGACGTGGCCCTTCGTCGCTTCTAACGCCCATATCTTCTCGAGGTTGCTACAAACCGATGAATTCATGGAGTGGGCAATAAATGTTCTGGACGACTCGGAGAAGCTGTTTATACCCACATTACACGGTTTCGCAATCCGTCACCTTAACGAGAAGAACTCTCAGGCTGCAAATGGTGATACGGTTGTGATTGCTCGGAGACTCAAGCAGCTTGGTTGTGATCTTGCTGGCCATACGTCATTTGTCGAAACACTCCTTCGAAACGCTGCGCGGACAGGGGATATCTCCAGCATCCAGCATTTGCTCTTAGATCTTAAAATGCAACTCCCTGCCGACATCTTACTGCATACAGGATCATTTTGGGGCTCCCGGTCTAATGCAGACACGTTTCGTTTCCTCATTCGAAATGGTGCCAACATCCACGCAGTCTCGGTAGACGAATCTACTCCACTCCACTATACAGTGCGAGATATCCGCCACACGAAGAGCTCCCTAGAGAAAGTCAAGGTCCTATGCGAAGCGGGCTGTAGTCCATCCGTATGCAACTTATTGGGTGAAACGCCCATACACATTGCAGTCGAAAAGGGAGATCTATCTGTTGTCAGGCATCTGCTTTCTGTTAGTGCATTCCTACCGCCAGACATATTGTTTGCAATCGCATCCTCAGTCAGCCTATCATCCCCCATGATTCATTTTCTTCTTGGAAAAGGGGTCGATGCTAAATTCGTGGCTGCTAATGGGGACAGTGCGCTTCACTTGGCCCTCAACCTCAGTCGGAAAAATGACTCTGAGTCTGTCGCCGACTGTTTAGAGTCCGTTAGGATGCTTGTTGCAGCTGGGTGTGATCTGCGCGTCACGAATTCATTTGGCCAAACGTCTCTCGACATTGCGATAGCCAAGGGATACATTTCGGTTGTCAAATACTTTCTTTCACTACCAAACATGCCACTTTCCCCAGGCATCACGAATTCACTTGGCCAAACGTCTCTCACTATTGCAATAGCCCATGGTCAGATCTCGGTCGTCAAATACTTTCTTTCGCTAAACATACCACTTTCCCCGGACATCTTTCTCTCAAAGTTCGAGCTCTATCACTACCCGGCCAATTTTGTCGTTATGTTTAGACTCCTCCTCAAACACGGCGCAGACCCCAATTTGAACACGCCCGATGGAGACGGTGCATTGCACCTTGTAATTACCCGCGCCAGTTGGAACGAAGAAGAACATACACTTCAAGTAGTTAAGATTCTCGTGGAAGCTGGATGTGATCCTTCTGCATGCAACACCAACGGACGAACAGTACTCCATGACGTCGCCGCCAAAGGATTCATGAAAATCATGGAATACCTACTCTCGCTGGGCGCACTGACCCCACCTGACATATTGCTCTTTCTGCCTTACCATTATCCCGCCGTGACGACACAAGTAATTCAATTACTGATCGACAAAGGGGCAGATGTACGTGCCGTTACCGCAGATGGGGATACTCCCCTCCACTGTGCTCTCTTGCTATTTCCCAAGACAGAGGCAATTCAATTGCTGATCGACAAAGGGGCAGATGTGCGTGCCGTTACCACAGATGGGACTACTCCCCTCCACCGCGCTGTCTCTTCACATCCCGAATCCACTGCTTTACAGCTCGCAGAACTCTTGATTGGTGCTGGGGGCGGTCCTAATGCGTTCAGCGGGACCCACAACTTGACACTCATGCATGCAGCGGCAGCACAAGGACATATTTCCGTTATCAACCATTTTCTCTCGCTCAATGTACCACTGCCTCTGGATATCCTCCTCACGGCTGCTTCAGTTGAATATATGACTACTACCGTGGTCCGCTTTCTCATCGACAAAGGGGCGGATGCAACTACTGTCACAGCCGAAGGCAATACAGCACTGCATCTGGTCTTGCGAGGAGGCCGATCTAGAAGCAACAATCTCTTGGAAATCGTCAAGATTCTGATTGAAGCTGGTTTTAACATAAATGCCTGCAATTCAGCTGGAGGCACACCTCTTTCTGTCGCAGCGTTCTTTGGATACCTTGATATCATCAAGTATCTCTTGTCCCAAGGCGCATCACTTCATCCTCCCGTCTTTCTCGCTGCGGCGGAATGGGGAGATATCGATATCATGGAGTATCTCTTGTCACAAGGCGCATCGGTTCCTCCTAGTGCCTTTCTCGCAGCTGCCTCACAGTGTAAGGAGTCTTCAAACAGAGTGCAAATAATTCGGTTTGTTTCCACCTTGGATGGTGCAGATGTACGCGTAGTGGCACCGAATGGAGACACCGCCATGCATCGCACTCTCAAATTTGGAGATGAGGACGATTGCTTGGAGACTGCCAAACTCCTCGTTGATTTAGGATGCCACCTGTCGCTCTGCAATTCAGCTGGAGAGACACCTCTCCACATCGCTGCAAGACGACACC
>JBBPOM010001465.1:0-10601 GCA_038091455.1 Leccinum uliginosum | reverse complement strand
CTCTCGCTTGGCAAGGATGGCTTTCACGAGCGCTTGCGCGTCCTGATGGGCGAGGGTGCGGGCTTTCTTGGAAATGGACCCTTCGGCATCGGTGGCGTCTGTAGTTTTGCGTTTTTTTGGCGGCATTCTATTTACTGCTGGGTGGAAGTGTGTTTCGAGGAGAAAAAGATGTGAGGGGGTCCAGGTAGAAAAGCGACCTACGCGACGCGTTAAGTAGTGTGACGGGGCGCGTCGTCACGTGTCACGCCCATCGCGCGTACTGCATAAAGCATAAAGAAAGGCCTTGAATCAGTGCGTTTTGTTCAGTTCACCGCTCCCGCGGCTGCAAGCCACACATAATAAGAGGACTAGCAACCTCGTGGAGAGCTTATCAGAACGAAAAAGAAGCTTGCTTGACGTAAATGCCGTTTCGGAATTATCCATGAGAGGTTAAATTAGGAACAAAAGCTATGCGTTTACATATTAGATCATATTGGATTGGTCGTCCAGTTGGCACAATTACGGGGTGGGGCAGATTCAGAGATGGAGCTGGAGGGTGCCATTGATATGCTGATTTGATTAGGCTTTACAGCTAATAAAGCATCGGCCGCATGGCAACTAAGTACCTCCTCCATTGATTCTCATTGGCAAGACGGATGGCAACAGTCAACTGATTATGTCTGAATCTGAAACAAAAAACAATTGATAACTTGGATAGATAATCTATCTTTGAAAGTGTCATGTCGTAATCCGACATGTATCGTCTGCCAGAGTCTAGATCAGAGATCAAAGAAGGAGCCATTCCTTGCATCAACTTGAGACACTGGCCAATTGGTCGCAATGATTCAGCCTGAGAAACTGCAATGGATAACCTCAAGTGCGAATCCCTTTCTTACCGGGGTTTATAAGGGCTGAGGGCAGACAGAGTCCATGAAGGGAAGGCTGGACAATTACCAAGGTGGTCGATTGTGGACATGGCAGCGTTGGAACCGTCGCGACCTTCCCTTGATCTGAGTCGGATACAGTCTTGTGCAGCTAAATATGGCTGTCTCTGTCAGGGTGGTGCACAGTGAATGCGCCACAGCTGTTGGCAGCTAACATTGTCGAAATGATGATGCGGCCCAGCGGGAAAAAGCTGGATATCTGCACAAGCGACGAGCCTCCGCCCCAAGTTAACGCCGGGGTTGAAAGCAGTGCGAGTGAATACGTACTCGAATCTATATTGTAGTGGCGTGGGAACAATGTACAGGTAAGGAAATACCCTATGCCCTGCCCTGTACCCGAACCCTTTGCCCAGCTGTGAATTTAATTTTCCATTTATTTTAACACCTTGCTCCTCTATCATCAACCATCATCTTCCCCACCTTTCTTCACACCCGTGCGTACCCATCCCCTCTCGTCGTCGTCGAACACAACGAGCTCATCCTCTCTCTTCTACAGCCGTACCTTTCTTCTACTATCCACAGTAAGTATTCCAACGCGTCCTCGACGCGTCTATCTCGCGTTCCCGGCGCTCTACGCGTTGCTCACCACGCCCACCACCGCAGATGCCTGACTCCCGCGAAGACTCTGTCTACCTCGCCAAGCTCGCTGAACAAGCTGAGCGCTACGAAGGCGAGTGATTGTCTTGTTTTGATCGTGTGGGTCAATGTTGACATGTATGCTGTAGAGATGGTGGAGAACATGAAGCGTGTCGCCTCTTCCGACCAGGAACTCACCGTTGAGGAACGTAATCTCTTGTCCGTTGCGTACAAAAACGTCATTGGTGCACGCCGTGCGTCGTGGCGTATCGTTTCTTCTATCGAACAGAAGGAAGAGTCCAAGGGCAACGAGGTCCAGGTTGCCATGATCAAGGGCTATAGAGAGAAGATTGAAAGCGAGCTCGCTAAGATCTGCGAGGACATCCTCGAAGTCCTCGACAAGCACCTTATTCCTTCGGCCGCTTCTGGCGAATCCAAGGTCTTCTACCACAAGATGTATGCGGTCTTTTTTTTTCTTGCCGTTTTTAATTTTTAACGGAATTGTGTAGGATGGGTGACTACCACCGCTACCTTGCCGAGTTTGCGACCGGTGACAAGCGCAAGGACAGCGCTGACAGGTCGCTGGCTGCTTACAAGGATGCTTCGGATGTTGCTGTTACCGAGCTCCCGCCAACGCATCCTATCCGTCTTGGGCTTGCATTAAACTTCTCTGTGTTCTACTACGAGATCCTCAACAGCCCTGACCGTGCATGTCACCTTGCCAAGCAGGCATTCGATGATGCCATTGCTGAGCTTGACACTCTCTCAGAAGAGAGCTACAAGGACTCGACGCTCATCATGCAACTGCTACGAGACAACCTGACTCTTTGGACGTCAGACATGCAAGAAGCTGGTACGTTTTTTCTTGGTGCGCCTTTGTAGGGTCTTGCTTATTCGGTTTACAGACAAGGGGGATGCCAAAGAAGAGGGTGAGAATGCTGCGGATGACTAGATAGCGTACTCGATGTCTCTTTCCTTAGCTCTTTCTGGTGCGTGCGGGCTAGTACACAGTGATTGCAACTGGTGTCCAGCGGCATTATCCATCATCACGTTATTTGCATTGGTCTCACCTCTGTCGCATCTTTTCCCTCTTTTCATTGTCCTTTATTATACCGTACTATGCTGCGGTGGCTCGTTGTCTCTGGTGTCGAGGGAGAATGGAAGAAGTTAGAAATCACACGTGTATGCGTGAATCGTCTGTGTGATGCAATCAATCAGTCGAGAATGTGCACACAATGTCGTCCACCATGACCACCTACGTGCCGACGCTACTGGGTATCCTAACGCTATCGATAGCATACACTGCTTTTCGTGCTGCATCCGACGTTCCACGTCTGATATCGCCCCAAGGATGCCGGATGTCGTGGATGTCACCTTCCTACCTCCTCCAATCGGAATTCAACACCTCTTGGACACCACTCGCCAACCGATATTCACTCTTTTTGTACCGTGAAGTCGGATGGGAACCCAACCAGGTGAGGTCTTGAAGTCGAAGGCGTAGCACAATTTTGCTAACGCAGTCACTCCTGAATGAGGTAGGCAATGGGTGTGCCCATCCTCTTCATACCGGGAAATGCGGGTTCATCGCACCAAGTACGCTCAATAGCATCGTCTGCCGCAAGACAGTACTTCTCTTCGCCGTTCGTCGTGTCCGACGAATTCCAAGGACGGGGAGCGAAGCCAATTGATTTTTATGCTGGTGAGTCTCACTCGTTCAACTTCTCGATTGACTGACGCAAAACACATTGCAGTGGAATTCAACGAGGATCTCTCCGCGTTCCATGGCCCCACGCTCGACTCTGAGATCGCCTATACGTCTGCGGCGGTGAACTTCATTCTCTCCCGGTACCCGCCCGACACCCGCATCATCGTCATGGGACATTCTATGGGAGGTGTCGTAGGCGCCGCTCTTCTTCCCTCCGACAACATCACGGCTCTGATCACCATGTCCACCCCGCATACGCTTCCTCCAGCGCGTTTCGACGTCCGAATCGAGGAAATATATGACTGGAATCAAAGAGTATTACAAGAAGCCGAGACGCCGATCATGTCCATCTGCGGGGGTGCAACGGACATGATGATTCCTTCCGAGTCTTGCATTCTGCCGAAGGTGGACTCGGTCTATCGACGGACGGTGTTCACATCCGCACTCGAGGGTGCATGGACGGGGGTTGGACACCGCGAGATGGTGTGGTGCCATCAGGTACGGTGGCGCATCGCTCGGGCTGCGCTGGAGCTCGGGAACGCGCCGACTGCCAAAGAACGTGCGCGCGTGCTGGACCGGTGGCTGAGAGATGGGAGTTTATTGCCTCAGCTAGTTGGCAATTCGTCGCGGGAGATGACGCTGGAAGAGGGGGAATATAAGTTGCTCTCTGGCGAGATGCGACTCGTTCTGAATCGACCTCTCGGGAAGCAAACATACCTCTTGCCTATGCCGAGCGCCGAGGATGGGAATGGGGACGAGGGAGGCCGTCGGACGTTTGTCTTGTACGTCTCTCAAGGTAGTATCTTTGGCGTCTCTCCACACCACTCTTTCGACTTGGGGGTGTCTGTTCACCGTTGTGTGGGACATTCCGCGAATGCGGCGGCTGTCGTGTGCGATACCCTCGCACCGGCTTCGCTGAAACTCCTTCCAGCTCCGATTCCCGGAAAGCCTTTCCCGGTACCAGACGAAGGGACGGACGAGAGCGAGGGCATAGTGTTTTTCGAGGCTGAAATTCCACAAGGGGCGGAAGGCTGGGTGGGTGTCACTGTCGATGCTGCTGATGATGGTCGTGGCTGGGTGGCGGGAGGGTTCGATCGAGAACGCATTTTGAAGAGCGAGTTTGGCCTCTGGGGTGGGTTGGACATTTTGTTTTTCGTACCGATGTTACGAGACTGACAAACGCATGATGCTATTTAGACTTATTTTTTGGTACCGTGAAGATTGCACTTCCTCTGCCTGACGATGGAGGGTGGAGGACGGACGTCAATTTTCCACGTCTCCCGGCTACTGCGTTATTGGTGTATCGACTCGTCCCAGAGATGAGAGAATACCCGTCATGTAAAGGCAAGTGCGACAAGAGCAAGTCACGAGTACGCGTGTTGATGCGTTGGTTCAAGCATCGTTCTTTTCTCCGCTGCTCGTTCACACTTTGGAAACGCACTACTACTGTCTTGCCTCCAATCAACCCGTATTTCTCCATACTCATACCTCTGGTTCTTATATTCCTCCACTACGCCCCACCTCGTCTTACGGTCTGAATCTCACGATTCATGGCCCTGGACCTAGCTGTCAGGACGTCGCTGATATGCTTCTTTCGGTCGACTGGTGGGCCTCGTTGGGCAGGATAGCTACACGGTATCCCACCACGTTGCTCAGCTGGAGCGTTGGAATCGTCTCGCTCTTGCTGTTCCATTTCTGGGGCTTGGAAGGCCAGCAGCTGACTGTACGGGAATCGTTGGACATGTTCGTAAGACGCCGGATGCTTCCATTGATGGTGGTCTCAGGCGTGTTTGCATTGCTCCCGTTGGGTCCGGATTACTACCTTGGTGTTGGGGAAGAAATAGGGGTGCTTCGTGCGTTATTGGCAGTCGTTTTCGTCGGTATAGCCGCTGGAATGGTGTGTGTCAGTTGGTGGATACTGGTGGCTCTTATGTGGCCGCTCAAATTCGTCGGGAGGAGGTTCATTCAACGGTAAGGAATTCACAAGTACTCTAGGATGTCTGTTGCACTGACAGATTTTTATTGGAAAGTAAGAGACCCGAAGACAATGGTGTGCGGCGGAGCCGGGCCATCTCCATGGCCCTTGTGCTAGCCCTGATATTACTGTTGGTGCCTTGGCAAGTGGCATTCCTTGGATGCTGGGTCACTCAGTTCCTAAACTGCAACGCGACCTCTCTGCCCAAGTCGTACCCTGGTTCTGTGTCGACGTTGGCAAGCACGCCCACGACTTCCGCGCCTGTACGCGAGCAGGACGACCTGCCAGCAGATCGTTCAGTCGGCCCCCAGCTCAAGCCCACGTTTGCGAATGCGCGTGACCAAAATGCACACATGCTGTTACTCATGACGTGGCTCTTGCCGTTGGCTGCACCCGTGTTAGTGGTGTGGGTGCGAACGCTCCAGACGGCGGGGTACACGACGCCGTTCAATGGCGATCACAACATGTTCAAGGTTGCGCCGGTACTGTTGCTCGTGGAGCTCTTGGGACGTGGACGGCCGCTCGATATGACGTGCGTGTCTGTTTCCTTATTTCGGATGGTAGATGGTGACACCTGTTATTATTATATAGGTCGGCGTGGAGGTACCCGGCACGATGGGGGTGGCTCGTCGTGGCTGTGATTGCGTTCGTGATGGGCGGACGGAGGGCGTATGTAGTGTACGACGCGGCGTGTGTTCAAATCGCGGTTTTGGCGGTTTTGCAGATGAAGGCGTGGTTTTATGGGTGATGGTGTTTTGTTACTTTCTTATGTTATTACCGACGTTCTTCTCTTTTTGGATGATAACTCATACGTTGTCACATGATCCTCAGTGACAGCCTCGTAATGTTCACTCACTGCTCGCAAAATGAGCCCAAGTAGTAGTACACTTTTCGACTCTCCGTTTGACGAACCGATACTACTCTCTGCCTCGCCTTCCCAGGTCCGAGGCGTATCTCCTACACCCGGTAGTCCGACCAACTCCACTGAAGCTGCTCTCCGTATTCGCGGCTCTCCGACCCTCACACGTTCCTTCGACCCCAACGACCCCGATGCCTGCGAGCGACAACGGACAATGGACGTGGATATGGCTCTGCAACTCTCCCGCGCCCGGAGAGAAACGGTCGTACTCCCCACTTCTCCCTTCGATGGCCCCAGACCAGAAACAGCGACGCTGTTCGACTCCTTCTCTGCCGTCGAACAACACGACCTCGAATTAGCCCGTGGAGAGGATCCACACGCGCTCGACCACGTTACCATCCACGGCGGCGGCGGCGCACCCGTCATTGCGCCAGGTTCGCCGATTCCTCTCGGCCTCAGGTTAAATGACACCCAGGATCACTCCCTTTTCTCGCCCATGGAAGCCCAGTATGCGCGTCCGAGCCGTCAAGACCCATCGTCGTCCATGCCGCACCCGCCGAGATACCAGCTCAGCTCTCCACGGTCCGTGTTCGACTTTGCACTCCTCGAGGACTTTGCCGTGCAGGAGAAGGAGAGTCTGGGTATCGCACCAGGATCATCCACGATCAGAGTTGCACACTTTGTGAAGGGACACGGAAAGAATGACGGGCGGAAGTCGCCTTCGCTACCCGGCGGGGTCGCATTCGATCTGTCTGAGGGGACGACCGCTATTCCTCGGCGCTCGGGAGGTGCCCGTCAACGTAAGCTCAGCGAGAGTGCACCCGTTCCTCGGCCTCATCATAGAAACGGAAGAGGAAAAGTGGCGCTCTTCGAGCATCAGACGAACCAGCCGATTCCGGGTTTCCAGACGAGACTGATAGAATCCGCCGGTCAACTCAGCGTGGTACCCTCATCCGAGGACGTCTCTGCCATGCCTCATGCATACGCATCGCCTCCACCTGCAGGCATCGGAGGTTTCGTGTCCTCCGGCCATAATAGACCATACAGATTCTCGTTTTATTCCAATGCATTGTCGGCCACTATCCATGCCCGGAGCCTGTGCGAGCTGCCGGCCGAAGGTCAAACCTTTTGGGACTTGTTCAGTGGCATGCCGTCCCCTACTCCCAGTCGGGAGGATATCACGGTGCGAGGGGGACGGCCCGCTGTCGTCGCACCGATACCTGTACATGCCTCTCGGTCTGGCGTGTTCACTCCCACTGGGCAACGAACGCCAACCAGCACCGAAGGATTCCCAACGAGTCAAAATGGCTTCTTTGGTCGACCCGCGGAGAAGGCTGATCCTGGTCGTCCGAACGGTTCTGGGCCAGGAACGAGCGTTGATGCTGAGGCGAATACGTGGTGGCTCGATGTACAAAGTCCGACCGACGAAGAGATGAAGGTGCTCAGCAAGGTAATCATGTCCCCCGTTTTCGCGCTGCATGCGCAACGCTCACGCGGAGTTCTCAAAGGTGTTCTCAATCCACCCCCTGACCACGGAAGACATCCAGATGGAAGAAGCTCGCGAGAAGATTGAACTCTTCCGGAATTACTACCTCGTTTGCTTCAGAAGCTTCGATCAAGATCCGTACAGCCCCACTCATCTCGAGCCCTTGAACATGTACATCATCGTCTTCCGCGAGGGCATCTTATCCGTGAGTTGCCCCCTCGGCCGGTTGCTTTTGGTCTCACATTTGGCGGCATGAATCAGTTCCACTTTCGCCCAACACCGCATCCACAGAACGTTCGCCGTCGAATTAAGCAACTTAAAGACTATATCAACGTCACGTCGGATTGGATTTCATATGCCCTGATCGACGACATCACTGATGCCTTTGGGCCACTCATCCAATCGATCGAGTATGAAGTCGACTCTATCGACGAGTTGGTGCTCATCCTCAAAGAGACCGAGCAAAGCGACATGTTACGGCGGATCGGGACGTGCCGAAAGAAAGTTATGGGACTGTTGAGACTGATGGGCAACAAGGCGGACGTCGTCAAAGGCTTGGCGAAACGGTGTAACGAGAATTGGAGGGTCGCGCCTACGTCGGACATTGTACGTCTTTTTTACTACCGTCACTGCTGGGTGTTGACCTCAGCGATGCAGGGTCTCTACCTTTCGGACATCCAGGTACGACCGTTTGAAGTGATGATAACAAGAACGAAATTCTTTTTTTTTACGACTGCTAACGCGGAAACTGACAGGACCACTTGATTACGATGACGCA
Source organism: Leccinum uliginosum (assembly GCA_038091455.1). Classification (NCBI taxonomy): domain Eukaryota; kingdom Fungi; phylum Basidiomycota; class Agaricomycetes; order Boletales; family Boletaceae; genus Leccinum; species Leccinum uliginosum. Next base: position 2,299 of record JBBPOM010001465.1, on the reverse strand, counting down.
AAATCTGAATCACTATGAAAAAATTCTCTCTCGCTCACACTCTAATTACCTCGCCCAAATCTCGATAGAGATGACGGAAGCAAACAATCAGATCAACGACGTGCTCTCGAAACTGACGGCCCTGGGTACGGTGCTGATACCCATGAACTTGATTACAGGTGATGTCCTTTTTTTGTTTTTCTTTTCTTGGTCATGCTGCGTCAGGGGTGAACGGGATCTGACGAATCGCGCGGGCCGCTGACAGGTTTGTGGGGAATGAACGTCCACGTTCCGGGACAGGACATAGCAGTACGTCGTCTTTCTTTTAACTCGGCCCGCCGCCAGCCCGCCTGCTTCGGGGGTGTTGGCGGCGTGGAAAAAGAATATGTGAAAATGACGTTGCGCTTAGGAGGGATATGCGTGGTTCTCTTCAATAGTCGCTCTGCTCGCCGCATTTGCGCTTGTTTCAGGATACACCACGTATCGGTTTATGGTGCGACGATGAGAGGGGGCGAGTGAGGGGAAACAGGAAACAGAACAATTTGGGGAACATACGACGGTTCTTGGTCGGCCAGTAAGTCGGTCCATTCTCACCGTATCTTTTGTGTGTAATTTCGGTTCCTTCCTTTCATTTCGTCTTTTTTTTTCTCTCTCTCTCGAGGGACGTCTTATTCGTGGTAGTGGTTTCCATTCTTGCCATCTTTTTCAATACCCCCCGCCCTTCTCCATTAGATTCACCCAGCTTGCACTTTTTGCATTCCATTCATTTTCGTCCCCTTTTTCAGTTTCCCCTCATCCCCTCCCTCTTTCCCTTTCTTATCGCTTAAGATAACATAGCGTCCGTATCGCCCCGCTACGGCTGGGGCCAAATTAGGTTAGGTTGGTTGCTCGGCCCGCTAGTCGGTTCGTTCCGCGCACGCTCAAAATTAGAGATTGTCCACTTTTAGCATCACGTTAGCAACGACTGTATTCAATGGTTATGTAACGTTCCATACAATCTTGCCAACTTTTCTCGGCATTGTATGTACGAAGGCCGTCAAACTGTCACACCAATTCAGATATTTTTCTTCGTTCACCTCTCCATCTCCACCTACGCATTGAGCGTTCAACGTGAGATGAGTCGATATTCGTGCACAAGGCAACCAGAGTGATGAAAATGGAAATGAAAAAAGCGCCGAGACGACAGAACGGCGTACGATCGTCCAACGACCAAACGTCATCGCCAATATACTCATACAGTTAAAAACGACATTTCATAATTGAAAGATGGGTACTCTTACGATTCAGAGCGGTGGGACATGTACATATAAAAAGCTGCTTTGATAACAGAAAGGCGAGAGAGAAAGGAAGTGAAAAGTGAAAAGTGAAAAAAAAACCAAAGTGAAATCAACGAAACGTAAACCTAGAACATCATGGAAAAGAGATATCCACGCTCGACCTCGCTCAAACGCCGACCCCTACTTCTTGGGCAGGACAAGCTTGATGGAGCGCAGCGGCGGGGTATTCGAATGCCTTGAAGCCGGTGGTGGCGGCGGTTGAAACGGTGGTGGTCCTGGCGGCGGCGGCGCAGCACAGCCGTACGACACCGAAGACGACAGTCGCGGCGAAGGCTCCGTGTCGACAGGTGAGACGATCATAGCGAGCGAAGGTGAGAGCGTTTGTTGCATCGCACGCGCAGGCACAGATGCCGGTGGCGGAACGGGCGTTTGCGGATGCCGTCGCGCTTGCTTTGGCGATCGCGAACCTGAACCTGAACCCGAACCCGAACCTGGACCGGCGAGGCTTGAGCCAGAGCCAGAGCCAGAGTGGCCGTGCGGGATATCGAGTGGGGCAGGCGAGTCGTCGACGAATTTACGCTTCTTCCCGCCGTGCGGGGACATGGGAAGTGGCTGTGAGGGAAGCAATGGCTCTGGCGCTTCCGACCGACGATGAGGAGCTATAGTGGCAGGGGTGATATTGTGCCACTGGCTCGACCAAGGTGGTGGTGGCGGCACATGGTGGCCATTGGACGACGACTGTCGCGAGAGTTCATACACGGGAGTGGGTGGTGTGGGCAGTGGTAACGGCGTATGGTGCAGGTGATTGTGACGAGAGTGACTGGACGAAGATGGTCCAGGATCTATAGACCGAGACATGGATGCCACAGTGAGAGTGCGTTGAGAGGGTGTACCGTTGGTGCCTTCAGGTTGGCCTGGGGTGAATCGTATGAGTTCGACAAACAACGTTTGAGTGTACGGCGGAAGCATCTTCGTATACACGACGTCTTTGCTGAAGCTATCCAACATGGCACTCGTATTCACATAGGTATCTGTTTCCTGGT
>JBBPOM010001464.1:0-10606 GCA_038091455.1 Leccinum uliginosum | reverse complement strand
CGCTCGGTCAGCCGTTGCTGCAAAATGTCAAAGATATGAAGATCGTGTGAGTACTACCCCCGCGCCGAGGCACTTTTGATTATTTCTTCCGTGGCTGCGGACGCACCCCTATTTCCCCGACTTTCATTTTTTTTTCCCTCAGGCTGACACCTTCGAATATGATACAGATTAGAAGTGCTCTCCTTCGTCATGTTCACTGGCGTCCTATCGACGCTGCTCATTCCGGAGACGAAGAAGCGGACGCTCGAAGATCTCTCAAACGAGCATCAAGAGTTGTACGTCACCGGCGCGATCAAGAGAGGTGTTTCGTCGCTTGCTTGACGGGAAATAAAAACATCCGAACACCTGAGCCTTGCAGTTACATTATAAATTATTCATTTCCGTGTTGGATGGATTCTTTTTTTTGTTGCCTCATGAAAATAACCAGAACTGCTGTACATCACCTACTTATACATATGTACATGGATGGATATCTTGGTCATATCTTATACTATAACTTATAGCTTCCTCGCTAAACTTGATCGTCCCAATCGTCCGCTTTGTACATATGTCTCATCAATATGCGCGGGGAGGTTATCTGAGGCCATCGTGTCATTGACCGAAAGCGAATCCTGAGTTGACAATAGCCATACATTCCCATTCCTACAAGTCTAGGTACATTCATCGAGAGTCTAATACAAGCCAGATGTCCCCCCCACTCTGGCGCTTCTTGTTCGTTCAGATTCCTAAAACCCAACGGTCGTTCGGAATCACTGCCCCGCGAGCTGGCGCACGACCAAAATCTCCTCCGCAGACAGCTGGTCGACGTTCGCTGCAAAGTTGCCGACGTTCCTCGCCGCGCAGTCTTTGAAGAACGTGACGAGATATTCCTGAGTGCCATCCAAACGTCAGCTTTGACTCTCCATCGCACGGAACATCCTCACCTTGATGTCAATCTGCGAAATGGCGTCGTTCTTGAGATCCTCGTCATCATTGTCGTCAAAGATGTCGTCGTTGTCGAGATTGGCACCACGCGGACCGACTATCTCAGAGAGGAACGCAAACTCTTCCTCTTTGAATCCTTGGTTTTGTTGTTCTTCCTCTGTCCATTCTTCGTCCTCGTCGTCAGAATCCACGAATCCTTCGCCGCCGGGGAAAGCGATCGATTCGGACTTGGAACGGAGGTCATGAACCAGCAACTTGAGCGCTTTGACAGGGAATGTCACTGAAGTGAACTCGTGAGGACCTAAAGACATGGAATGAAACGAATAGTCAGAACGAGCAAAAATGACACGCACTCGTCTTTGTGCGCGATCTCGTCATGATGACTGCCACGGAAGGATCACAAAGAACGACCGTTGAAAACGTATCTCATAGAATGATAACGCACTCACCATCTTTGGTTTCGGGCTTGATAATGATATCCCCTTTGACCGTCAAATTCTGCAAAGAGGCGCGCCCAGACGCGTAAAGCTGGGCCAGTGTAATACTGCTAACCCTCGTGGGCCAGTAACCTTGGAAGGTCTCCGCGTTCTCGCACCAAGTCTGAATCAATATATCGAGACCAGTGCGACCTTGCACGGTCGTCAATTCGAGCATGCTCAGCACCGTATCCGCTTGGTTGTGTATCAAGAACACAAATGGGATGATCAGACTCTGCAGGAACGTAGCCGTCTTGGCCGTGAGCATTCGCTCTACCATTGCGTGGAGGAGTTCAGGCAGCACGGGCAGCACAGAATCACCCGCCCGGCGCAGGAGGTGGATGATGAGGTCACCGATAACGAGACCACCCGACTCATCCTCGTTTCGGAGGAGTTTGGCGATCAACTTCAGGACGTGGCTTAGACCAGAGTCACCAGAGGGGTCGTGCCATGACATAATTTGTGGACAATCTTTCCGGACAATCAGCGTGAGACAGACAACGCCATTCTGGGTGGATCGTGGATGAGTCGCTGGCCAGGTTTGTTAGGAGCCACATACCTGCAGCACATCCCTGTCTTCTGCATCTTTGAGACAATTGAAGAGATTGGGGGCAAGAAGGGCAAAGAATCCGTCTCCAAGATCGCTTTCGGGAGCTCCTCTGACGAGACTTGAAACGAGATCAATGGCTGAACCTGCAATCCAAGATTCCTCGCGCTTTGCAATCGAAATTGAGGTGCAAAGAGTCGGCAAGGCTTGCTGTACAACAGTCTTATACACGCCAGGGGCGGCTGACTTCGCGAGTGAGGCAAGGATATCAGTAAAAATAGACAGGAAGATAGGATCTAACGATGATATCGTAAGTGGGCCTATAGTTTATTCCTTTACTTGTGGTGACAAACCTTTGTTATTCTTTGTCCACACTTCCAAGGTTGCGAGCACCAGCGAGTTCGCCAAATCGATCGTAATCCACGATGCCTTGTCGACCTCCAGCACAACCGACATCGTGCTCAAAACTAAAGAGAGCGTATCTTCCGTGGTTAGAAGCAAGAAAGGTCCAAGGTCCTGAGCGATCCGCGTCACGTATGGTTTTAAAGCAGAATCTTCGGCTCCCTGACAAAAACTGGAAAGATTTCGTGTAAATCAAACAGTTAAGCAAGCTCAAGAACTGTCTTACTTGTGTACTGCCTTCACTGCAGAGACTTTAACAGGAATGCTCGAAGAATTGGATTCTATTACGCGCATCGCTGCCTCAAGATATTGCCCCACCATCTGCAGGGGTAATAGCTTGGCAAATTGGCTGGCAAAGACGAACGCCCTGCCCTGCAGGAAAGGGAACTCTTACAAACGGAATAAGTCAAAGAAGACGACTAGGATGCATCCACTAACCGGTTTGGTTCAGGAGAGAAGGTATGACGTTAGCAAGCAGCTGCTCGATATCAAGGGGTTTTTGACGGCCGGATTCTTGCTCGTCTTCGATGCATTCCAGAATGTCTTCTGCTTGGGAACCAATGGCTGCGAGGCCAGCTTCTAAAGGCTTCCACCTGTCCTGATGAATGAGTCAATCATCCGATCATCGATGAAATCGACGTGCCAAGATGGTCCCCCTGCTTCCCGAGTGACTTGACATGAACTTATGATTTGGTGTAGATTGCCCTGGAAAGCGACGCAGACTTCCGCTGGTGAGCGACCCAATATGGTCTGTAAGGAATGTCGTATCAGTTCAGTGGAAGCAAGACGTGGTCTCGCACGTTCAATAGCCCTAGCCCAGCAGCCCGAACCCCATATGTCTCTGTTTCGTCCTCCTCTTGAGCAACGAAAGTGTTTGCATTTGTTGCCCAGGTATCCTCCTAAATCAGTTCGTCATCTCTGGTCCCAACAAAGACAAGAGGTACCGACATCTTCCGCGGTCATTTGAACGAATCGGAAAACTACACCAATTAGGTTTGTGAGATTTGGAGATTGGTTTTGGGAGTCAAGCCATTGCTTCGCCCTTCCTCCGCGAACAATATTAGAAAGGAGATCGAACAAGGGGCAGATGAGGTATGGAAGTTCGACGGTTTCGTCTTCAGTTGACACAGGTACCGTTTTAGTCGCATTGACATAGTAAGTCTCGTACGCAGGGAAAGCGCTGTTGAGGTGGGAGAGTGAAGAGTCTAAGAAGGATTCAACATAGGTCTTCGACCCGCGAGGGAATGCGGTATTTATGATGTCCAATGCCTACAGATCCAAGCACACGTCAGTGACACGCTCCATTTCCGTCCACCAGCTTACTTTAAAAACCTGAACCCTAACGGCCAAACCGTCCCAAGTGGGTTGATTCAACGTATCATCAACGGGCTGCCCGAGAATTTCTTTGAACACGTCGAGCCAAACGGGTAGAATGTTCTCGGTGGCCTCTTTCACAGCTTGAGGATGCTGTTCCTTCACCATGTAGAGCGCAGTGACACATTGGCAGAAGACTGAGACGCTTCGTGAACGAGTCAGCGGACTGTGGTGCTACAGAGAATTTGAATAACGTGGAATTTGGGACAGAAAGACGGAATTACATGTGCATCGTTTAGAATTGTAAGGAGCACGGGCAGCAATTGACGAAGAACAGGCAGAATTTGGTCTTCTGTGAGGTCAGACTTGATAAACTCGGTCAAGACTTGCATTGCTCCATGGACAGAGTTGGGAGAACTAGAGGAAATGAGTTGGATGAGGCCATTGAGAAGGTCGGGATATTCATCTGGCCAGTCGCAAGATGCGATCGAAGACAGTACGTGGGCCTGCATGTTGGCATCAGATCAGTGGCTCGATGGAATGCTGTGTCTACGAACGTTCAATGATCTTATTTTACGATCTGGATCAGAGAGTCCATTGAAGATAGCTTGTCGGATCTGCGTCTTGATCTGCGGTGACGTTGGTTGAAAGCAAAAGAAAGCAAAGAGAAGAGATGTACTTCGACGGGTGGTGCATTTCCGCGAAATTGGGGGAAGTAGGGAGACCATCGCTCAGTCACGTATTTCCTGAGGATGATGCTTGCAGAGTATAAGACGCGTGACCATCAGGCGCGGTGTCGTGAAAAAAAATGAAAGGGCTTATCTGTCGAAGAGAAACGTCGGTGTTCTGTGTCAATGCAATCTGAGACAAAGCTAATCCGGTCTCTGAAAACGCGTCAAGATCCCATCAGATTTGTGTGGCTGATAGGGTACTCGCCTGGGCGTTGGAGTACTTCGGAGAGCTTGAGCTCTGCTGCGATCCTGATGTTAGCGTCCGCTTTGAGGGTATCTGCCAACAATTGCTGAATGTTCACTTCCGCCATCGTCAAATATTGAACAAGGTCCAAGTTAGCCTTGCACTCACTCACGTGTTCGGGGGACGCGTTGCGGCGGCAATTGCCGCGAGGCAAACTCAGTGAAGAGCTCAGTACTTTCTCTTTCTTTCGTACCACCATCATCAGTGTCTGAACTTGGGTGTCTCACTACAAAATTGTGATGGCTCCGAGGAAACGAGTTCAGTCTCAGGAGGCCGGAGCCGCACAAGCGCCCAGCGATAACGTCAAGAAGCGCAGAGTCGCCGCCTCTGCTGCCAACTCAGCCTCAAAGAAGAGGAAGCGTGTCTCGGATGCTCCCGACGAGGCCGAGACCTCTCAGGTTGATCAAGCCAAGGCTAAGAAGCCCAAATGGGGTCGGATTGTAGGTAGACTGGCCGGCCTCATGGAGCTGCCCGTGGATATCTTATTTGAGGCACGCCCCTAACCTTTGTTCTTCGTGAGCTTTGCTAAACGTCGGTGATTCAGATATTCGGACATCTCTTACCCCTGGACGTGTTACGCCTTGCCCGTACCACAAAGCAGTTTAGACACATGCTCATGCATCGTTCCTCTTTATCAATTTGGATTGCCGCCCGCAAAAATGTGCCAGACTTACCGGACTGTCCCCCATACTTGAGCGAGCCTCAGTTCGCAAACCTGGTCTTTGATACACATTGCCATGTAAGTTTCGCTCTCCTCCACTCTCGCTTCACAGCCCCTGACCATATTCTAGGAATGTTTGTCACCGAACATCCGATCAGTTGATTTTCGGATTGGGAGGCGTATTTGCGCTAAATGCGCCAAGGACTGGTAAGTGACATGTTTTCCGTCATCACACCATTATCTCATCTGGTGTCACAGCATGGTAGAAGACTACTCGTTTCATGTTGGCGAATCTGTGTATAAATTAGTTCCGTGTAAATACGGCAGTGAGTGACAATTTGTAAAACTTTTTTTTCTTTCATTCCGATCAACTTCTTTCCAGAACGAGGACGTCCGTGTTACTACTCCAAAGATGTGCAGGAATTTCAGTCCAAGAGAGCATCCTTCACCAATCCCGAGGAGCGTCAGAAGTTCAACAAAGAACGTCAAGCTTTGATTTCTCAGATGGAAAAGGTGACATTGGTTTTATGTGGTTTTGTCGAGATCAAGGTTAACGTACATCCAACAGCACGGTGCTCTACTTGAAGGGTGGGCCACTAGTCAGGCTAAAGATCGTTCTGAGCATCTCGACGACCTGCGACGCGAAAGAAAGGAAGCGTGAGTGTTCCGTGCAGTTGTTGGAAGACTAGACTAAACGAGCCACATAGGATTATCGAAAAGTTAACAGAGCTTGGCTGGGGCATCGAAATCGAGCATATCCCTTACCGTGATGATTTGTCTCACCACCGACTTGTAAAGCAGCCAACTCGTCTGACGCCTCGTAGTAAGTCTTTCTTCGCCCTCAGCGGTACTGCCAATCTCATTCATTAATATTTTAGTTTGGGCCAATATTCAGAACGAGATGGTCAATTACATGCAACGAATGAAAACTGAACGGCTCGAGAGGGAGCGCAAGGCTCTGATCATCGCACGGAAGAGAACTGCAGTTTCTGTCCTCCGCGCTTACAAGATTTCTCGTCTTCCCTTTACGGATGTCATGCCTGAGCCGATGGACTTCTGTGCCTTCTCACAGGTCTCAGAAATACTCGAACTCCCCACAGAGACGCAAGTGACGGAAGAAACATTTGCGCCCATCGTAGAGAAGATGGATGAGCTCGTCGGTGAATGGCGCGCTGCAATCCTTGGGTCTCTCGTTCAGAAGGTCAAGGATTCATTGCACTCCGCCAAATCTGACGCCAATCGTCAGAATGAACCCGCCGGTTCCACATCTTCGGACAATGCGGCGGGATCGTCCTCCGCCGACCTAAAGGGCAAAGGGAAAGCCAAAGCTGTTGCGCCCCCTGTACCAGATGTCACTCAGATTATTCAAGAATTCTCGCTAGTGACCACTGTCTTCAATTGCAAGTGCTGCAATCCTCACTTCGGTATTGTCTATGGTCTCTACGACACTGATTTCGGCTCTGACACCGACTATAACTCGTCAGAAGACGACATTTTGGGCCCCTGGGGCTTTGGTCTGGGCTCCCGTGGAACGCGCTCCAGGTCTAGCCCACTTTTCTACCCCAAGGTCTTAGGGCATCGTTGTCTGACGAAGCAGCACGAATTGAATTGGGACAGTGCAAGCGGGGATCCTACCAAGCAATACGATCACTCGATGGGTACTCGCACCCGGTGGACTTGTCATCCCCTGCAAGTAGACGAGAAGGCCGGAAAGATGGCCGCTAATGTTGTTTCGACATGTGGCTTGAATCCCGAGACTACAACGGTTGCCGAGATGGATCAGATGAATCATCAGTTGGCCTGTCTTGAATGCCTTTCGTGGTCAGATGACGAGTGGGACCAAACGGATGCACAGGTCTTTGGTTGGCGTGCGGCAGTAAGCCCAACTTCATCCTTTGTTGTTGTTCCCAGATTGACGCGTGACCAGGTCACTCACAACTGTCGTTCCCACCCAAGCAACGCAAACATCAAATGGAAGTTGATCGACGATGAACTTGCGCCTGAAGTCGTGAATCTTGACGAAGAGTCCAATAAGTCGATTTTTTCCAGCGTATTCCACAGTTTGGTCCCAAACGGTATATATGGTGGCCCAGCGGAAGAAGTGGTCTGGCTTTGTGCGCATTGCCTGGATCTCCCGAGCGAAACCGATTGTATGGTACTCTCCGCAATGAAGGAACATCTCAGCGTGAAGTATGCCAACATCATTCATTTAGCATTCTCCGGAGGTTCTGACCATGCTTATTCCAGGCATTCAATCTCGGAGCCGCACGAAAACCAAGATTATTACAGGGACCACGAATATCCTCAGGGCCGCAAAGCACGTATGCCCCAGTTGAAAATCACCCTTACCATGGACAGACCAGACAGCGTTCCCGGTCCCGGTGAAAGGCATACTTATGATCCATGGGGCTTCGGGTTCTCGGACGAGGAGTTTGAAGATGACTATGATTCGTATTACGATGATTATGATTTCTTCTTCTGATTGTTTTATTGCGATTCATTGTAAAGCCCCTGATATTTTGGTACTATACTTTCTCCGTTACGTTACGAATTCCTGCTATTTGATCACAATAATGATTTGGCCAATCGAGATGCACTAAATCACGCTGTGATGATTGGAGAAACGAGAAGAACGAGATCTAAATGACTAGCTCCCCTTCTACACTACTCTTGTCGAGACCCAATCGTGGAAGAATCGCCTCGTAACGATCCCGATCCAAACTCTTCAGATAGCGAAGGACCTTGGCTCGGTCATGAACAAGTTGGCGCAAAGATCTTCGATTTGCCACGTCCTTTCGGAACTTGAGTAAATGTGACCACAAATTGCGGATCCGGTATGTTAGCAATGCAGCTGTCGAACGAGTGAGCGAAAACTGGCAGGAGATCAAACTCAGACAGACGTGCCCTGGACCTCTGGTCGACCGGTGTCATTTGGTTGTTCGGAAGTAGAAAAGGTTGTAACGATGCGTCTGCGATTCTCAAAGGCCAGGCCTTTCGCATTCGCGTTCCTGAGGTCAACCAGTTGGGCAAACGTGTTGGCCTTTCGCAATTCCTCCTTCGTGGTCTCTTTGGTGCGCTCCACGGCGTCCTCATCGAATGTCGTGACACCTCTCTCGACCGTCAATGCAGGAAGAACTTGAAAGAGCAGCTTCTTGTCTTCTCCGCCCTCTATCCCAAAGCTCAGATGCAACGGCACTTTTACTTGGCCTTCAGGAAGATGCATAACCCGAGGCTCCGCGTCTTGCGAGTAGACGTCCTCTGGAGTCAGGATGGTCTTTTGAAGGTCGCATCCTACGAACTTGTCTTCCTTGTTGTATTCGGACCCGAGGACGACGTAAAGGCGAGATGCGTCCTTGGCGTGTTTACGGTCCACCTTGGCCTGTAACTTTGAGACCGTCTTCTTTGGAGCTGGTGGTCTAGCTCGACAAACGGCAGAGGTGTGTAGGTCTGCGCGGCTCGAGGACGCGAGACAACGCGAAACTAGATGCAAGAATGAACATGTCAATGTCATCATGCAAAGGTAGCAAAAATGACCCACCTTGAGTGATACGCGACCTGAACATGGACTTGTAGCGCTGACACCCGCATATGCGAGTCCACGACCAAAACTTGATTCCGTTTTGGTACCGTGAGAATGGGAATAGCCGAACACCTATAAGACAGCTTTTTTTCTTCTTTTTCTTCTTCTTCAAGGGAGAATGCCACGCTGCGCGATGGAGACCGCTCCACCGTCGATGACAGTGCCAGTGACTTGCGCATTGCAAGTCCTGATCTCTCGAGAGCATCCACCAGCTTAGGAAGTGTCGTCTCGACGCTTTTGCAGGACACGGCATGTCGACATAAACCTGGAACATATCATTTCTGATTTCTAGTCTTTTGAGCAGATTCCATGTATTGGTTACGGTTAGATTATAACAACATTATTTGCGGAACCATCCATGTTGGCATCTTCACCGCTGTTCATACGGCTTCGGGCTGGTCATAGGTTAGGAAAGGTCGGCACCAGGTCAACGAGTTATGGTCAAGTGCTTCCAGCGCACTGACATTGCTCAAAGGTACCTTTGTGTTGTACACTTGCATGCACATGAATCTTATTATTCCTGGTCATCGCTCCAGCACACAGAGTTACATTCCATCTCCACATTGCCAGCAACTTCCCCCATGCAAAAAAGCAACCCTCTTCCATTTGTCGTCAAGAAACGACTTAAAACAGAACAAGCGTGCTGCCAGGATAATGTCTGCATATGAGAAGGTATCTCCCATCAACCACTTTCCCTCAACCTTGTCGTACCATGTCTGTGGAACCCAAGACTCCCCTCGATGATGCACGATGGCCCAGTGAGGTCCTGCGTTGGCCCTTCCCGGGACCATTCATCCACTTTCGCCTCAATGAGTGCTTCTCTTGTGGTGGTGGAGTATTCAAGGTGGTGACGAGATTGCTCATTCAAAATCCGCCGCGCGCGCAGTAAAAGGAGTCTCAGAGAAGCTCTTAGCAATGTAAATACTGCGGGCTCGAAGAGGGACGATAGGTTTCTCTGGGTAGGTCTCATCGAGGTACTCCGCAATATCCCAGGAATTGCTTACCATGGCGCAGGTGTTGGGATCGCTAAGAACAGGTACAGTAAAGTGTTCGCTCCCATCTGAATGTCTAGTTGGCGATGCGCAGATTTCTTTTATTTGGAGAGCGATGTACGACCCAAATGGAGGATTCTTGTATTAGCTCAAGACGAATCTAAAACGTCCGTTGGACGACACCACACTACGGGTCATGACACCCTCTCACCTTGGCTTAGCTGGCAGGGTTGTGTGAGAAACACTTAACAGGGAGCTTGCTGGGGAGATCATAAAGGACGAGCGGCAACAGAGCGGGTTTGTCTGACCTGCCCCTGAGCCATTGTCTGGTGAGTAGAAAACTTCCCCATAACGTAAGTAGTTGTCGACAGATCGATCCACATATTGACAGCTTCCATTCGCCAGAACCTCGGTGAAGTCCATAGAAACCTTGGACTTTACGCGACTTGAAGACTTTAATGTGCTGTTGTTGGTGGGGAAGCGATAAAGGTAACATGATTGGTATGTCTAGTCCGCGTGGAGGACAAGGTTACATTCCCTTTCAACATCCGCAAGGAAAGCCCCCCAGTTCCCATCATGAATAGAAGCAACTCTCTTCCACTCGTCGTCAAGAAGCACCCTCCTGAACCAAAACAAGCGTGCCGCCAGGATAATGTCTGCATAGGAGAAGGTATCTCCCATCAACCATTTCCCCTCAACCTGGTCATACCATGTCCTTGCAGTTCCCAGAAAATT
>JBBPOM010001463.1:0-10607 GCA_038091455.1 Leccinum uliginosum | reverse complement strand
ATTCTCAAAGACTATGACACACTATGATAGCACTATGACAGCACTGTCTACATGGACCCTCGCTATGAGAACTATGATGCTATGGAGTACTGTCCAGTACTGTCCAGTAACATCTGGTTTTGCTGATAGGCTGGCAGTCAGGTCTACAGTTGTGCTCTTGCAGGTACAGGAATCACGGGGGATCACCAAGAAGAGAAGGAGTGGACGATCGCCAAGGCGGTGTTGAGGATCGCTGAATTGGGTGTGTGTCTTTTCTTTTTTCTCGTCTTGTGGATCACTGGATACTGGATATGGGCCGTTGGCAGGTGCATTGCTCAACAGGCCGGACGACGGAGAGGAGACGCGGGTGAATGTGGATGGCGAGCTGTTGTCGGTGTCGGTGTCATCCAAGCCCTCGTGGGTTTGAAGAACCTGTATGACACAAGACTTGTTTGCGATCCATGTTCTCGGGAAACCAGCCGATGGTGACCTCAAAAGACCTTTCAAGGCCGCTCTCGTGCGTGACCTTGTGCTCGTCTTACCACCTTCCTGATGTCCTTGTCATCGGTAGAACCAATCGCTGCTTGCATCGTCGCTGCAGACCACATATAACCTGCGCAGTTTACTGACGCTGGTGGAAGGCCTCGTATGTGATTTGAGCGAGGCGGTGGAGGAGAGCATTCAAAACGCCTTTGATATCTCCCGAAGATCAAAAGAGATTGTGGCGAAAGGTGGGTGGGATTCGCCTTCAAATTCTGTATTGTTTTGATCATGGCGTGCATTGCTAGAGCCTCCACATCAGAAAAAATGGGTTTTACCATTAGCACTCCTATGTCGCTATATAGCAACAATATTGCCTAAAGGTGTCATTTGGAGCTATTTATTACCCTAAATGAAGCAAGTATGCCATTTACACACAGTAATCCAGAGGGTAGCTTTTATACATTACCACAAAGTTTGATTTTACTTGCCCAATTGTTAAGTAGAAATGTGTTACACTGGTCTAGCACCTGATTGCTCTTCTGATCCCTTGGCCAAACTCTTTCTAGTCCTCCCTGTCCAGATACTAAAGGTATTAGTTGGCAAGATTGACGTATAGCATGTAAAGGAATAACTGCTCCAGGAATAATAGTAGTTCCCATCTGCCCATCAATCACATTTGGTGTGCTTGCAATATACATATTGTGATGTTGGCCAAGCTGGGCTGAGAGATTAAACCACTTGATATATGCCAAGCCTTGGACCTGTTGGCCACTTAGATGATATAGGAGTGAAAAATAAATTCTTGGTAGTAGGTAGCTTGAAGATGACTCTGAGCCTATCAATTTTGATGCCTGAAACAAAGCAGTTATATGTAAATCAAGTTTGTTGTTTAAATTGAACAGAAACATTACCTTTGAGGCCTGTAGACTTGGCTTCTTCAGTGTTGGCCACAGCTACCACATCAAATCTACCCCCTCCTGTCCCTCCTGTCCTTTCTCAGAGCCTTGCTTTTACTGCATCTAGTCCTTTTTGGCCATCAACATCATTTCCCAAGACATCCAGTGAAAATTTGCATGAATGCCATATGTCCAGAGAATTGAATGGCAGATGAGCTTGAGCTAGCTGAGTTCTTGATATGGATTGACCAGCAGGCATGAGTGAGTTCAGAAAATGCCGTAGATGGTGAGAGAAAGAGGGACAATGATGAGTAATTTGAATATTGGAGATAGTCTGAGAAGGAGCATTGGAACGCTGAGAAATGGTAAGAATCCCTACTCTTGTGGGCAGTGAAGTCAAATCCTCAGCTTCAATATCATCTGCACTCCTATAATGTTGTAGATAGCTCTCGAACATAGTGACTTTTTCTTGACGGGTAAGCCACTTTGTCATTTGAGGAACCTCGTTTCTAAAATTTAAAGCCTTCCACCCCCCCTTGGCCATGTTGATGTGAAAGTGTTCGAACATTTCAGTGTTGTAGTTATCAGTGGTGCCAAAGTTTCTGATACACTCCACATAGTGCACGATGGAGTAGAACTTTGGTATGTTGAGGTGGTTTCGAATATCAAGTTCTGGGTTGGTAAGGATAGACTTCTTGCTATGGAAAAAAATTAGTACATCCTCCATATATTGGAGGCTGTCGTCATCATCGGTGGGGTATTGGACAAGATATAGAAAGTCCAAAAGAGCTCGATAGGCAGCGATGACCTATGAAGGAACTTTGCCAACCATACATCCAAGCAAGATATGTGCCATATCTTTTCTCTCTTTCCCTGATATTTGGGATAGATTAGACCATCCTCCACTGAAATGGTGTACACCAAAGCAAGGTGGCAGAGTCTTGACTCTGGTGTCTAACTCTGAATCGTCAATGAGACTACTGCATCAAGTCGTGAGATGTTTGACTACACCCTGATATAGCTGGTGGAACATCGCTTGTGATGGCCAAATGGATATCGCAGAAGAGAAAGCCTCTCCAAAATGGTCAGTAAACTCCTCCTGATATATGATGCTCTTTGCAAAGCTGTTGGAAATTGGATAGAGATGTAGATTCTGCATCCGCCACAGAGAGCTTGTGTAATGTATCCCTTTGAGTTCTTCGATCCTTGGGGCACCTCTCTCCCAACTCATCCTCCGAAGCCTGACACTTTGGGCAAGTTCCATACTTGGCACATGTCACCAGACATTGTTCTGGATAGTCTGCGACATAGCAGGCCAAAATGGAATAAACCATCCTCACACTTCCATCTCCTCTGACCACCTCCATTCCGTTCTTTCCGGCATCAATCAGTGGCTCCAGTACTACTCTCATGGAGTCGTGAAAGATTTGCTGGATATGTGATGATCTTTGTTTTTTAGTGAGATTCTCGCCTACATCTTTGCTGACCGATAGGTAAGCAATGAGGATACATGCATGCTGACTTGGCTTCTGTCGTAGAGCTCTGGGAATATTGCCTAGCATGAGATACACAGGATAGGCTGTTTTTCCTCCTGAAAATTGAGTCAATTGAGTCTTGTCAGTAGCAATGATGACAGGTGCTACAGCTACACCAGCAGGTAAATGTTTCTAACAAAAAAGTAAATATATCGGGCACCTGAACCTCATGTAACAATACTCACTTGAATGGCATACCACCAATTTCCTGTCCACATTTCATGATAGATACACTTGTCCTTCTGTGAGTTGGTAAATATTCATTTTGGGTGGTAAACAACATCTTTGGCGTAAACTGGGTTTCCCAAGAGTGCACAGATGGCTTCTAGTGGATCACAATAGTGAATCATGTGTTTCTGATCCAGATCTGATTTGAACCAAAGGTGAGTAGATTAAGCTCAATTGTGGGGACCAAAGGGTCAAGCAACACGCCTAAGTAATGATCCTGCCCATAATCCTTATCTAACTCTGTTGCCTATGTTAGCCCTAGTTGCCACAGCCATAAGTCATTCTCTTTTATTGATATAGATGGACTCGATAATTTCTATTTGTTTCTGTTATGCTTAACCTTGATAGGGTCAAGTGTACCCTCAAGAAGAGGGTTTCGAGGGTGGGTGAGGACGAGGAAGGTGGGCAAAGGAAATGAAGGAGGTCTTGAGGGTCAGGGAATCAAGATGACGAGGCTCTCTGAGGGTCGAGGGATCAGAGGCTATTGTACCAAGAACGAAGAGACGACTTTAGGTAGTCCAATGGAGGAGGGTCGAAGCGTCCCTCAGGTGCAGGACGAGGTCACGTTTAGGGCAAAAGGTATATTCCACGACATATGTGGGATACTTGAGGAGGTCAAAGTTAAAAGAAAAAGAATATCTCGACGGTACGATATTTAAATAGGTAAGAGAAATAAACAAAAGGACGATCTATGATTGGTCAAAGAATATGGCATCATGGAACCCTATAGAAGGGTATGGAAAGTGTAGGTAATCCATAGCGTGTAAACCTGAGAAGCTATGGATGACTAATCATACAGGAGAAACGATGAGTCAACGGCATCACATCTAGGCGATGAGATGAACGGAAAAGAAAAGAATGGGGGTCCTCTATGAATTGTAACAGTTTCTAGGTTGAGTGTATTCTTAGCGGTATATTGGCAGAAGCTACCGTTGAATTCATGACATGGTGTTTCATAGCAGGTTAGTATGTTTTGTTCCATATTACAACGTCAACTTATGACTTGGATTTCTTGGTGTACTAGATGGCAGCACTATATGAGCGTACTAGAGACTTTCAAAGAAAAAAGTCCAACATACCTGCAAATGGTACAGCATTTGATTCAAAAGTCGACAGGGTTTGTATTTTATTTCTACCCTAATCTTTCATTGTATGCTTACTACCAATCTCGTGTGTAGAGTATCAGCAGCAACAATCAAATCAGCTACTGCCACTATCAATTTTGATTTTTCAGCTTTAGAGGCAGCAGGTAAAGCAGCGGAGGCAGGTGATGGATGGAGTGACAACAATGGCACTGATCCTGATGATGACGATCAGATATATGATGATTAAGTAGTTGAAAATGTTGTGTATTGGATCATTCAAATGAATAATCTATTGGACCTTTTTGCGTAAATGGTGTTTATGTGAATAAATAGTGAAAACATGTGACTTATCGAACACCTGAAATGTGCAGTCGAGGTGTGCTATAAAAGCAATATTGTGACAATAATATCCTTTATTCACTATATGGTACTATAAGTCGACTATTTATTACTTTATACAATGGTACTTTTCCATATGTGCTTTATGTGCTCTTTGCACTATTTAGGATTAAAGGGTAGCAAAGTGCTACAAATAGTAGTAAAGAGGCATAGAAAGAATATGCAATTTTTCCTGATGCACAAGCTTTGCAAGGGTTGCTCTACAAGTTGCGGATGCGGACAGAGCCGACCAATGTCACTGCAAATTTGCAGCTGCGCTGTGGGCGAGACTCGAATTGCTCGTCGAAGAAATGGCGGGATGTTGCATCAAGGTAGGATTCGACTTTTATGAGTTGACTATTCCCCAGAGTCAGGGTTTCGCTTCTATCAATACACCCTCAAGAAGGTGCTCGATCTCAAGAGAGAGATTTGCTGAGTGGCATATCATTCCTCGATGGTTTGTGTCATCATCCATGTGATTGCAGATGGTTGATCACGCAGACCCTTGTCAGGCAATTGACAGTAAACCAAGCACTGTATTTTTGGTTTTGCTGGGCAAGTCTTTGGAAAGGCAGGCACACGACGCTGCCAAAGGTCAGCGATTGTTTTGACATCGTCGATTTGACCTGATCCTGAGTATAGGATCGAGCTTCCTACAGCAAACACTGAGTGCTGGCTATCCCAGGCTGCTACAGCTTTTTCACGAATTCTTTGCTAGCATCGCCGTCGTCTTACCAATCGTGAGTCTCTTTTGGAGCCTTTGAATGTTCATCATGCCAACGACCAAACCAAGTCAGAAATCCTCCTTGTGCTTCATTCGCTTTGTGCCTTCGAAGCCATTTATATTTCTCGGTCATCGACGAGAATGAATGAAGCAATCGCTTAGGCATTTTCCAGCGGTTCTTGGTCACCTCCTGGCATGGTCGAAGGCAACAATATTGTGCACATGGTCACCAACAAACTCGATTCTGCATGTTTCGATCCCGTGTTAATGCAAGCAGTAGCTGAGAATGTAGAAGTCTCGACAACGTGGCCACCAGGGCTGACGGACTGGTGAGAGGCTCATCGTTTGCACAAACATCACTCATACTGTTCATTACAGCTCGTTTCTGACCGTTGGGGCCCATGGCGATGCCTCAGCAATTGTTGAATGATGAACAAGTTGCGACCTCATCATTCATGTATTCATGTTGCATGCTTCGATCGCTCGGCCGCTCGGGAAGAGTGGTAAGATCCAGTTGACAACAGATGGCATGACAGAACTTGAATTTTCATTGAATGTGTTCCTGGGCAGATGGGTCACAGAGGAGACACAGCGGGAGCCTCAAGAGCATCGGTGACGAGTACAGTGCGTAATATGATGCAACAAATCCTGTAATTCCATGTAGTCAGACAACTTCCATGTAGGCTATAGTAGTAGTATATAAATAAATGTGGCTTCTGGAGGACTCCTGTGATCCACTGTGCATCTGTGGAGCTACTTGTCTGCTGTTCTGGATTCTCTGGGATCCTGTGATGTTCTGTAATACACTATCTATCTGTGAAGCTAGATGTCTGTTATTCTGGCAGCTTCTTGGATGCTGTTGCTTTCTGTGTCACCATATGGCTTTAGTAGAAATTCTGTGGTAAACTGTGATTCTGTGGTAAACTGTGTGACCCTTGGAGATTTTTGGTGATTTGCTGATGTGCACAGAGGGATGAGAAGCTGTCAGAGGAGTCAGTGCATCTGGGAATGACAATCAATGGTTTGAGTATTTATTTCTGAGGCTGTATTGGCTTGTGTGGTATCCCAATGGGGGATGCCGTTATGGTCAGGCAGGCGGTATTATTAGGTGGATTGAATTTTAGATTGATCATGAACTTAACCAAAGTTTGAAAGCTTGAATTTATTGCTTACGAGTTAGACTAGTGCGGAACCTCACACTTGATTACTAATTACTACTACCACTTGCAAAGGTATGACTCCGAGTCGGAATTGAATTTACAAGATGAACTTTGGCCCATTGAACAGTTTGATGCTGGTTTCTTTGTACACTGCAGTGCTATGCAAGGCTGGCAACCTCTGCAGTATTGCACCCATCCTGGCTATTCAGATTAAGTTTTCTCTGATGCTATGTGACTTTGCTGTGCTATAGCTGATTCTGACCATCTATATCAAGTTTGCTCTGGTGCTATGTGGCTCTGCTCTGCTATAGCAGAATATGGAAAATATATTATGAGAAACTACATGGAGAGCTATGAGAGTTTTTCTGGGAAAAGTGATTTGCTGATGTACGCAAAGTGATACCACGCACGCTAAGAAGGCCACTCTGATCAAATGTTGTTAGTATCCTCTACGACGTCGTCATCGGTGACAAGTACGTGTGTATTCTGCAATTTTAAGATACATGTGTACTTGATCACTACAGAAATAACTACAGCTACGCTGAGCTGTCTCCAGCTTCCACCCACCTGTTCGTGTGCTCAGCTGGTCCCTAGATCATCATCATGATCCCCCACCAGGACTCTCATTCAAGTATGCGGTGACTGCATTGTCGACTGCGGAGGACTGTGCCAGAAAAAGACATGAGGACGATGAACCGCCAGACGGAGGTAACTACCCGCAACAAATACCGAGCAGAGCTACGCTGAGCTGCCTCCAGCTTCCACCCGCCTGTTTGTGTGCTCAGCTGGTCCCTAGATTATCACCCACCAGCAAACCACCAGACAGAGGTAACTACCTGTGAGAAATACCGAGCAGTGCTATGCTGACCTGCCTCCAGCCTCCACCCGCCCGTTCAAGTTCGTGTGCTCAGCTGGTCCCTAGATCATCATGATCACCCGCCAGGACCCTTGTTCGAGTATGCGGCGAGCCTCAAGGACGAGCCAGAGGTGGCACCGGCCCTAATTCATTTGCCTCCTCCTGGGCATCCATCGCTGTCGTCTGGTTCTGTTCTGTTCTGGCTTACTAGTCTTAGGCACAGGTACAGGTGCAAGGATGGGAGCCAACACAGGTATGTACGGCGAACCGACAGACCACCCTGCTAATACAAGCATACAAGTGTCTCCATCGCAAGCTAGCGCTGAAGGAGTGTGAACACAGGCGGGAGTGCCAGTGTATCTTGTGGTTGCTGCCACTGTACAGTTGTATCCCTGTGAATGCGGCCGCACGTGATGTTGCACTTATTTGGTTCCAATGAAGTTTAAAGAGCCGCAGAAGTGAGCAACAATGTTACCTTCAGTTCTCGTGTCTTCTCCATCGGGTAGTTTCCTAATGGCTCATTCGAAGGGGGAGAAGCGAAAGCGCCTCAGCAGCTTGGAGGATGCTACTCAACCCAATGATGAAGAAATGTGGCGCAGTCACCGCGTGAACATCGGCAAGTGTGGTCACGCGGAGCAGTTAAAGAAAGTCGGCACTACTCTTGAGCAGAAGGCAAAGCGGAAGTACCAAGTAGCGACCGTGCCCGACACTGTACCATTCAATCCAATGGCACCTGTGGAGACATCGAGCAAGAGAAAGACGAAAAGGGCGAGGACTGTCAGCAAGGTAATACATATTTTTGTCTCTGTTACCTACTAGAATTTTTCTTTCACCACAGGATAGCTTGAGCGAGAAAGAAGTCGACATCTCGGTTGCTTCGTCATTCCATGCTGCGGGCGTGGGAGAATGTTTTGGATTCCATCAACCTAGCTCTCAACGTGAGTTATTTTCACATCTCATTCTCAACAGTAGTGGTGACAAGGAGGAAAATGAAGATGAAGATGAGGAGGTCGAGGACAAGGATAAGGACAAGGATGAGGTCGAAGACAAAGACAATAAACCTGATGATGGCTCCGACAATGACCCTGCTGCCAACGGGGACTTGAACGAGCCTCTGTACTTTCCGCCTAGCTCATTTCCCATAAATGAGAAGAAGAAAGGTATGTGTTTCTTGTGTTGCAACCCTTATCAGCCAATCTCGGGCTGGCAAAGTCGGAACGTCTACGAATGATCATCACCATGAACGTGGTAGCAACAACATTGACTATGATCGGCCTACTCGCAAGGACAATCCCCCTGTTCATATCTGTGAATGCTGTGAGGGTTGAAATGTCTGGACAGCCCTAGATGGGGCTGTACAATTCACCCATAGTTTGCTGATGCTGGTTACCAGTCATGTTCAAACAAAGTTGAATGCCAGATGCATCAAAACAACCCATCCCGCCCCCTTGCTCGTTCAATGTTCAATGTTCAATGCCCACTGGCATGCCGTCCCGAGTGACGAATGTGACGAGATCAAGCCTTTCACATTCCGCAGCCGATCGAGACCGCCAAGATAGATGGGATGATCATGGCCTTACAGTCATCCTTGCCTCACCCCTTGCTCGCCGTTCAGTTGTATGAGCGACTGTATGACCTTCCCGGAGGCCCCTCCTCTTTCGATCATCACCTGTCGACTCCGCCTTCCTGGATTTGTTTTCTGATTGACATCCCTCACCGCTATCACAGCGGAGCCCGAATCCAACTTGTTTGTTCACGCTTATCATGCGACTGCGCCCATCCTCCGAGGCAACATACACATCAAGACCAACAACGACTTGGTCGGAATGCACGGCTTGGTCCTCATCAACCCCTGGATCAGTCCCCTCCTGGATAGGGATCTCTCCGGCGGGGCTCTTGGGTTGTGGGCTGGGAATGGGGAGGACAGGAAGGGGTTGGGTGGAGAGAATTGCTCGCCACCAGGATAGGTCGTCGGGTGTGTCGCGAGGGGGGGTCCTGGGCTTAAAAGGGGTGTCCCTGAAGATGCTGAGCATGGCTTCAAGGTTCGCCAAGTACGCCCTGCCGGCTGGAAAGATGAGGGAGGCATGTAGTAGCTTACCGTGTAATTTCTGGACCTCGAGGAGGACGTGCGTCCACTTGGACTGCCACTCGAGGATCGCCGCGAGGTACTTGGTGCATTTGGATTCGGTAAGGGTGACAGTGCGGTCCTCGAGGTTCAGTACAGTACGCTTCCACTACATCTCGAACCGCCGCGTCTGAACCGGCCCGGGGGGGAAGACGGGAAATGAGGAGGGAGACAATTTGAAATGTGCTGTATTGGGCTGGGAATAAGTCAGGGTCTATTCTATCATTAACCGGGGGTTATGTGGAAATGAAAGGTTTTGTATGAGGCGGAACTTGCCCGGCTTGCCTGGTTTGGGAACCAAGGATAACTTGAAGGGGGCAGTTTGAAAGGGGCCAAGGATGTCCTCGACTTCGGATCTGCCGAATGGACCGATGTAGCGGCCTTTACTTATTTCTTTATGTATTATTTCTTTGAATATGTTAGAGTGCTCCTCGATCGAGGGACTATTAGGGGAAATGAAAGAAGAGGGAGGGTTTGCAATGCCGACCGAGAAGCCAAAACGAAAGCCTTCAGGGATGGATGGGTATCTGTAGATGAGGCCGGATAGGTGGAGCCAGTGTTCCCAGGCGTCAGGAATGTAGGGCGTGAGTGCCTTAACTTGAAGCTTTCTGAGCTTTAGGGCAAGCCTGGGCTCTGTGGTCGGAGGTACCGCAGCCGGAGCATTCGTGGATGGCGGAGGTGTGGCGGAGGCGGCAACCGAAGGGGCGCTGGTAGTCCGTGCAGACGGCTTGTCCTTTAGGGTTGCAGAGGGTTCCGCTAGCGTCTTTTGAACAGTGAGCGGAGGTGCCGTCCCAAAGGTTCTCGCTGGCGCAGTTGCGGACATCGTGCGAGAATCGCCCGAGGCATGTGGGGCAGGCCGAAAGGCCACCTTTGCCTTTGGTGTTGCAGGGACATGTCTTGGGAGAGGGAGAGTGAGAAGGTGGGGGCTTCGAGGCGGAGCTGCTACACGCGTCGTACCTTGGCGCCCGTCCTGGGGGTTTCTGCGGGAGCGCTGTACCCGGGGATATGGAGCGGGGCCTGTATCTGCGGTCAGGTTTGGTATCACAGGACGGTCGACTGTACGCGCCAGAGCGGGACGACGAGCCCGGGGGGTCGTGCCTGCTTAAAAAGTTGAGCATCTGTGGGGGGGTGCACCATTTGACGGGTGGGGGGGGAAAA
>JBBPOM010001462.1:0-10609 GCA_038091455.1 Leccinum uliginosum | reverse complement strand
CCGTAAATCGACCTGTGATGTCCTCAGGCATCGTTTTTTTTTTTTTAGCAAGCTCATCCATGGACCAAGTGGCATATGGTTCCGAAAGGAATACGGGAACACCGCATCCTTCTGCTGTGAAACGGGACCGGACCGGGGCCGGTGTTGATTTGACAAACTTCCTCGTGCTTTTCGCGCGGTAGTGGCTCAGGCTGTCCTGTGCGTGTTGTTTCTTATCCTCCATTTCTCGTTGTCTTACTATTGCGTTCCTTTTCTCCCCTCCTCCTTCTATCTCCGTGTGTCCCTGTGACAAAATTGGCGACGTGATTTATACACCAGCTAGGAGGCCCTCTGAGAGGTTCGCCATGGTATACCTGCAATGATTATCGAATACCAACGCTTCTTTTGTTATCGCTGTCTCGCGTGTGGGTCCCGTTTCCCGTGATCATGTCGGTTTCCATACGCTGTCTCTCGTTTGGTCGCAGGCCGAGCCTTGCTTCTCTATTATGAAGCAGTCATCGGTTGGGATAAATCGTGTCACTCTGATTCCATTCAACATATCACATTCAACGCCATAAAGGCACCTTTGTGCACTCAAACCAAGCTCTTTTATCTCGATTATTGCTTTGCTTCACCTCTGTCAGTGACCCACTCCGGTGACCGGTTCATACAAGAGACAAGCGGCGAGATTAGATCTAGACCGACGATACCGCCGATCTACCGCTGGATCATCGAAGTGTGACCCGCGTGGGGAGGATATCATACAATGGAACGCCTCGAAGGATCGATTCTAACAAGTGAAACGTCCATCGATTGATATGCAACCCCCGCCTCGTAAATAATCATCCTAGCATTTCCAATGCTTCCGTCTCCGTTCCGGGTCTAGATCCCGAGCCTCGGAAAGTACACACTAAAAGATTGATCGTTGCAAGAAACGAGTTGGCATCCGCCGGCTTCGGGGCGGCACCGGTCAAACTTGACGCCCCGGTAACTAGTAACCAGAACTCTCAATTCAGCACGCTGACCACCACCCCCAAGTTCCCACATAACCTCTGGACTCAGGACAAGGCCTCGGCGACCTAAATCGCCCGGTGGTGTACCGGCCCGGGTGGTAAATTGATTCGAAATCGCCTTCGATGTCGGAGCTATTTTCAAGTTCGGAGAACACCGTGTGCGACACGTGTCTGCTCGCTGCTTTCGATAGCTTACTAGTCACATCCCGTAGTTCTCGTCAATGTTTTCCGGCTCAAACGAAACTTGTGTATGTGGCCGATTCTTCGACAACGCTGGTGCCTTTACAAGACACAAGAAAAGCTGTCAGGAGGGCAAAAAGCGGCTGGCAAATGTCCTCAGCCTGGCAAAAGAATTCCATAGCCGGAAGAAGCGACGTATCCAAGGTGTTGACTCAGAAGAATTGCCACTGTCCTGTGTCAGTGAACGGGATTCCGAGTCAAACCGTATTGTTGACGGTGCGCAATTCAATATCCCAGGCTCCAATGACAGACTAACATTGTTATGGTAAGAGCCGCCAACGGCACTGGCTACAATTTCACAGCCCAACCGGCCTGTAACGCAGACTGAGAGTCAAGCCCGCACATCTGAGCTCGATGAGGTAGTACGTACATATCCTATTCTTTAATTATCAGAATTGCAGTTGTCTGATGCATGGATTTAGGCTGGAGTTGGCGACGCGTTACCTCTTTCTCTTCGTAGGGCCCGACGTGTCAACTGTCGACTTCCAAAACGCTTTCGGGACATACTTCCAGAGGCCCCTTTGCCACTGCCCCCACAAGAAGTGGTCCCACCTCAAGCCCCTGCGAACCCGGCCTCCCGTCACATTCAACCAGCCGCGCCCGTCCTATCAGATCCCAGCATGCAGTCCGTCGAGCTTCCAAATCTTCCAAAGCAGCATCGCCCGGTCGTAGTCACCCAAACGAACACGTTCGGCTTGTTTCGTTTGTATGACGAGGGTTCGACTCCAATTAATGACCCCGAGGATCAGAGTGGGGGTGATCCGCTTGAATCAGGGATCGAATCCGGGTCCGTGATGGCTCTGCAGTCCGACTCTGCAAAGACCTTCCACCCCTACCCCAATGAAATTTCGTGGCGCATCGGCGACTGGTACTGGAACCACGGTGCCCAGAAGTCCAAGAAAGGCTTCGAGAGCCTCTTGAAGATTATCGGAAGCACTGACTTCCGGTCTGAAGATTTGCGTCGCACCAACTGGTGTGCAATTGACCGTGAATTGGGCCGTTTAGACGTCGGTGGCAACTCTCATGAAGCAGGTCAGAGCCACGGTAGCGATTCACAAGATTGGTTACCTGAGGCCGATGGTTGGATGCGGAGAAGCATCACAATATCGATTCCATTTTCCCGACGTTCCTTACATCCAGGTCCAAGGAACTACGCCATCTCTAACTTTTATCGCAGATCCCTTCTTTCGATAATTCGCGACAAGCTTTCGGATCCGTCGCGGTGTAAGACCTTTCGCTTCGAGCCGTATCTCCTACGGTGGAAACGTTCACCGGCATGTGGGGGAGATGATGTTGGTGTATACGGTGAACTTTTCTATTCTGAAGCATTCCTTACAGCCCACCGCAAGCTGCAGGACCAACCCCTGGATTCCAGCAGCTGCACCTTGCCTCGCCGCATCGTTGCCCTGATGTTTTGGTCTGACGCCACTCAATTGACTTCTTTCGGCGATGCCAAATTATGGCCGTTGTATGTTTATTTTGGGAATGAATCCAAATATCAAAGAGGCACTCCAACTGCAAACTTTTGCTCGCACGTCGCATACTTTCAGACTGTAAGTGTTTGTGGATAATGAGATCTAGCGCTAATCAAGCTTCAAATCCACAGCTTCCCGACGAATTCAAAGATTTCGTCGTGGAACATACTGGAGGTGATAAGAAACCTGGTGACCACCTATTTACCCATTCTCACAGGGAACTATTTCATGCCCAATGGAAGGACATCCTAGACGACGAATTCCTTGAATCTTATGAACATGGCATGGTATTTATGTGTGGGGACGGCATCAAGAGAAGGCTGTTCCCTCGGATTTTTACGTACTCCGCAGACTATCCCGAGAAGTGAGTACTGACTATTCGTTGGACTCACATTCTAATATCCTCGCTTATAGGGTGCTAATTGCCAATGTCCGCAACCTGGGCGGATGCCCATGTCCACGATGCCTTATACCCAAGGACCAAGTGCAGAACGTTGCCGCGGCAAACGACCTATCGCAACGACTCGTCTTATCGCGGCATGACACTCCGGAGCGGCGCTCGAAGATCATGTCTGCTCGCCGGTTGATCTATGAAGAACAATTAGCTGTCGATACTCCTCGAGTGGAGATGCTCCTCAAGCCGGAATCTCTGGTACCGACTATAGTAAGTATTCACGACTGTGGCCCGGGAACGAGATCAATAATATTACTGCATCTCAAGAATGCTTTTTCAGAACAACTTAGTCACACGGGGTTTGATTTCTTTCTCATGCTCGTTGTAGACTTACTACACGAGTTTGAATTAGGCGTTTGGAAAGCTATATTTGTCCATTTACTTCGCATAGTTGATAGTCTGAAGGGAAATGTGTTGGCTGAACTGGACCGCCGGTGAGTGCATTAAATTCTGTTGCCGGGTTCTGTCATGATTAATTGCGAGAAGATTTCGTCAAATGCCCACCTTTGGTCGCAGCACCATTCGGCGTTTCCGCAAGAACGTATCAGAAATGAAGAGGTTTGCTGCGCGGGATTTCGAAGATGTATTGCAGGTTGGTGTTACGTTTCGCTTGTCATCAATTCTGTCCCATTAACGCGGCTGGTTGGAGTGCTCTATACCTGTTTTTGCAGGATTGCTACCGGACCCTCAAAGCGCTCAAGTTCTGCGCTTGCTATTCATCCTCTCTCATTGGCATGGTTTGGCGAAACTCCGTTTACATACTGATGAAACACTTCAGATATTTGATACGGTGACCAAGGACCTTGGAGAATGTGTTCGTAATTTCGCCTCGGATACATGTTCCGGCTTTGCGACGAAAGAATTGCCCCGCGAAGCTGAGGCCCGACTACGGCGACAAGCGCAACAAAACCAAGTCAAGCCAAACAAAGCCGAAAGAATTGCACCGCGTTCACAAACACGACAACCCAAGTCGTTGAATCTTCAAACTTACAAATTTCACGCCCTTGCTGATTACCCATTGCAGATTAGAATGTATGGCACCACCGACTCATATTCCACACAATCTGTATGCACTCTTTCCCAACAATTCTATGTATAGAGCTGATTTTCTACACCCAGGGAGAACTCGAGCACCGCACGAGTAAAGGCCGATTCGTCAGAACTAGCCGGAAAGCTTATGTGTCACAGCTGGCCGCTATAGAACGGCGGCAGGCTCGCATCCACCGTATCCGTACAAAACGTGATGCGCTCAGCATGACGGATCCGGTACCTAACAATCCTGATGAGCACCATATCATTGGCCGATCTCAGAATCTCCCGGAGGAGCTCACGAGATTCGTGCAATCTAACATTAATGATCCCGCCACCAAGGTTAGTACATTGTCCTCCTTACTTTCTGGATCACCGAACTTTTATCTCACTCGGCCCAGAATTTCGTCTTGAAGATGAAGCTTCATATTCTCCCCCGCATTGCCGCTATCCACCAAGAGGGGGTTCAAGGACGTACAGTACTTGATGCGGCCACCTACATGGACCTTTCGGAGAATTCAGATGATGCCCACTTGCATCTATCACGATTGAACCACATAGTGTTCAATGGAAACAAAATATACCGCCATCGCCTCCTTCGCATCAATTACACGTCTTACGATCTTCAACGCGAATCTGATACTATTAATCCTCGCACGGATAACCGGAACATCATGTTGTTGTCCAACCTAGATGGCAACAGTCATCCGTTTTGCTATGCACGGGTGCTAGGGATATTTCATGCCAATATCATTTACACAGGTCCTGGGTCGATAGATTTTCGCTCGCGTCGAGTTGAGATTTTGTGGGTGCGCTGGTTTGAACTCGTACAGGAATGCAATGCGGCACTCGGATGGGAGCAGAACACCCTGGACACTGTCAAGTTCCTACCGATGGCGGACGAAGATGCCTTTGGTTTCGTTGACCCTGCCGACGTGCTCAGAGGTTGCCACGTCGTTCCTTCCTTCGTGGATGGCCCACTTCATCCTGATGGGGTCGGAAAGTCTCGCTGTGCGGGTGATTCCGAAGACTGGAAGTGCTATTATATCAATCGGTAAGTTTGAGTCTTATTCATGCAACTCAATTCAATGAATCCTTCTTAGTTTTGCAGATCGTGATATGCTCATGCGCTATCACTGGGGACTAGGTATTGGTCACACGTATTCACACGCGACATCAACAACTCTTATCAATCCCGAGTCAGAGTTACTCAACACTCGCCCACCTCAGCGACCTTCGAGTCCGGATGAACACAACGCAGGAGATCAGACAAGCCATATCGATGATAAGATCAACGACTCGGAACATGATTCGGAACCGGAGTTGGAGTCTGAGCCTTCGATATCCGGCGACTCGTCGGATGAGTCTCAGGCTGACTCCGAGTCGGCGTCGGAGTCAGAGTCAGTCTTGGGAGACTATGCTGATATGGATGGATGGGACGATTTATACATGGATACCTTTGACAGATACGAGTTTTAGGTTGTATCTGAATCTTTTGCTGTCAGTCCTACTAGTAAATGATACTTTCTCTATCACGAACGACGACGAACGCCCGAGTCGGAATTGCTGCCAAGACGTTGGAACGCCTTGCGTCTTTTATTATTTCTGTCGTTGCCACTGGTCCGCTTATTACATAATTAAAGTCTTGTTCATGACCGCATCCTTGCAAGTTGTCCTCATTCCGAGTCGCTCTTCATCGTGCCCCGTCCACATCCCTGCTTCTGCTTCTGCTTCGCGCACACCTAATCTGTTCCTTTCTCCGCCCTCTAATCGAAACAGCACAGACTCGTGGAACAACTCAAATTACGACTTCGAGGACCCGAACGAAGTGTGGAAGGAAGATCAAGTCAGGCTCCTGTCCAGACCCGGTGTACCTGCCTCTTCCAACTATATCCACTACCAGTTAACCGCCCTCTTCTACGTGGCCCTCCCGACTCCATGGCAACGTGATGCCGTGGTGAAACGTGTTTATTGGATCTGCCCGCGGAACTACACCAACATTCAACGATGCAACGGCCATTAGCATCTCTTCCGTCGCTACCTGTGTTTTTGGTCTTCTTGTCGTGAATCTGAACGTCCCAAAGAAGCCCAGAAGACTGGTTGTGCGCTCAAGTCCGCCGCTCGTCTTCCAGCACGCATCTCGGGCGGTCGTCGCTCCGACCCCGGGCGAACACCCAGTCGTCCTTCTCCGTCTACGATACATTGACTGTAACTTGAAAGATCTCTAACTCCCGCAGCAAACCCGACTCTTCCTATCCGTTTTCCCCCGCAACCGCAACCGCAACGCAACTCTCATCATCTCTTCTCAGTTTTGTCGTGGGCTCGTTGCTGGATATGAAGCACCATACCCCGTCATCAAGTGTAATGCAAACTCCAGCTCGAAAGACGCTACCTTTGGCTTGCCCATCTATCTTTCTCTCGCCGATCAACTCGGTATGATTGATATCGTTATCTGTGACGGGGACAACATGCTTAGGAAGGAGTACTCGGCAAGGCCCTCCCGCTCGAAAATTAGTTCAGATGGTCCAACGTTTGTTCCGACGACGATCAAAACAAGGTGCATTAATTTGTGCAACTATTTTTCATCTTCTCGCTCACATTATGTGATCCCAGTTATTGTTCTTATCGCTCGTGTCCACCCGAGCGGCTGCTCATGCCACCGGTTCCGTGCAAATTGAACCCGGGCTTGCAGTACCCCCCAATACACACTTCGGCGAGTTTCGAAGATGTTTTCGCGAGCTCATTGGATGTTCCCGCATGAGCTTCGCGTCTGCGCCACCCGTAGGTCTTTTACATCAGTTTGGAGCTCGCCTGCCCTAGACATCTCTTGAGACACAAGCTATCGATACCCGCTCCCATCTTTCAGGTCCCGCGTTTGAAGAGGACATGCTGATACCACAGTTGTCCCATCTCCACATCCCCCGCCCGTAAACACTCAGCAACTCATGTCCCGGAACTACTCAGGGCGAGATACCAAGCACCACCTACCCTTCTTCTTTTGAACGTCAACGACACATATGCCCGTCACGCCGACGTCCCAGAGTAGTAAGCTGCCGAAATTCTTTATTCGCAGACATCCGTTGACCTACCAGGATATGCCCACCCACGCCTACACCCAACACGGCGGACTTGGCGTGTCGTCTATCATATTGGTTGCCCTGCCTCCCGTCGACGTCACCGCGAAACGGGTCGCCTCTACCCCAGGCCTCACCCATCCGTTCTCATCTGGACATCGCTGCTCGGCGAGCACTGGAACCATTCCAACGCTGTTCGCTACCACCAAGGGACTTTTCAAGCGATCGTGGGCGGTGATAATAACCAAGAACACTGATTTAAACTTTGTGGCCGCGAACGGTATCGTCGGTATCGTCGTCATTTTGAAAATTCAGGGGACGGCGGATCTCCCGAGGGTTAAAAGCAGTGAGTGGCCGCCGCTTATATCGCAGCTAGGGTTTCATAGCTGACCGAGGCGTGATTCCGACGACTCCAATGCAGCCGGCTCAGGTCGTCTGACTCGGGGGACGTTTCTTCACTCGTTTGGGGGTGGAACAATGGAACGGACGACCCGATGATGTTTGCAACTGGGAGTCACGACGGGATGGTGCGTGTGTGGTCAACGGCGGCAGGCCACCGGACTTCGGAAAGCTCTACGGAGGCGGAGTCGGATTGCTAGGATTTTGATGCGCCCAGTTGTTGAAACACCTGACGGGGGGCTCGGTCAGTTGCTAACGCGTTTCGGATACTTATGTAATGTTAATGATAACCCCCGTATAGGTATACCAATTATTTGGTTCCATCAGCAACACGCTACCAGGAATTTGTTGAACGTGTCTACGCTGTCGATCGTATTCGGGGTCGTCGACGCGCGTGTTCAAGTAACAAGAAGGACAGCACCATCGCCAAGTGCGTCAACATGTTTTGGATGGCCTCTTTGGTATTCAGCATCGCTGGCGGAGTCAACGGCCTGCTTGGTCTCCGTTCGCTTGTCATGACACTTGGCACAAGATCCGTTCGATAATTGTCGTCCATATAGGCGCAGAGGTAACCATGGAGGTGTTTTTGTTTCTAATCAGGGATCGATCTTGCCAGCTATGACTGGTCTCTCCTGTCTTGAATAGCATACGTACGTAAGTCTTGCTATGATGGCAATGATGGAGTCACATCAGCGATAAGGTTATAGATGCGGCCACCCGTGAGGCGATACTGGCTGATACGCATCTTGGTACACCACCACGACCACCCTCATGGACTCGGAATACAACTTGCCTGCACAGTCTTCCTTTCCTACCAACGATACACCTCCAGATACCTCATCGACCACCGTCCCGTCGCATGACGCTGGCACTTGGCCGCTAGTTGATGTTCGCGCTGTAAAGAAGGCACGCAATTTAAAGCTTCGTGCCCTGTCGTTAGTCACCTCCTCTCGATTGTATGTAACTTGGCAGCGCCTTAACTCTCTTTACAGTAAAACATCTGGAAATATTCCCGGTGTCACGATCTTCACCCACTGAAATTCCTGGTAAGCACCAGCATAGGTTGATATCGATGACTCCGTCACATCACCCAACAGCATAGAGTGCTCAAGTACTGCGGTTCACCGTATGACTGTAGCTGGTATATTTGGAAACAAAAAAGACGGCACGTATTCCCTCGCCTTAAGTAATTTGTACAAGGACAACGAGGATGGAGGGGATATTATGTGCGAACATTTTTCGCAGGATGCTGATTAATATCTGACTATCCATAGTATCTATACAGGTGCAGGTGGCAGGAAGAAGTGGACCGATAGCATACCCCCGAAAGGTGTATGCCTCGCCACAAACTTGGCGGACGTGCAGCTGACGCACGTTCTCTTAGCTTCGTGTTGGTCCGCAGATAATGGACCAATCCTGGGAAGAGTGTTGAAACGGGGCACTGATAGTGCGTAACACGATCCATTGTGTTTAACCTCTCACTCATTATTCCTTTGTAAACATCACTTGACACTGGCAATCCCGTTAGAGTTGCTCGCCTGGAGATCTAACTCGCGATATGCTCCTCTCAAGGGGCATCGTTACGACCGTGACGGACTGTATAAAGTCGCTGCGGTGCGCTTCCACGAGCATCTGACCTTACTGCTACGCGAACTTACTTTACCCGTTTTCTTACTTGGATAGTGGTCGATACGCGCAAGCTCAAGGCCAGAGTCAAAAGAGGTGCGAAGAACACCGCCGTCGGCGAAGCGGAAGCAGGCGAACACGCTCGCTTGCCCTCGATCTTGAGCGAAGGAGTCCCCGGCTTGCCCGACAGCCACAAACGCAAAAACAACACCATCTCCTGCTCGACGTTCGCGATCCTCGCATCCGCTTCCAGAACGCCGTCCGCGCCGTGATCAAGTTGCAGCGCACGACCGGCAAACGTGCGACGCCCGTGCGTCCGGGTCTTCCTCGCCGCGACTCCTGGTGGCAGACGTCGATGTCTGCGACTCCGGCGGAGGCGGCTATGAGTCCGGTCCCCGACGCTGGGCTTTGGGTTTGAGAGGGGCGAGGGTGACCCAGGCGATCGAAGAGCTCAAGGCGCTCGATATGGCGCAGGAGTTGGGTTCGCACGGTGCGCTCATTCGGCACGTCGAATTTTCCCCCAACGGCAAGTACTTTGCGACCTCAAGGTGCGAGGTCGAGGGTTGTGTGATTTGAGAATATTTGCTTACAGGCGCACTTGCGCATTGCAGCCGGGACAGGAAGGCAATGATCTTTCACGTCGGTGTAGGTCGTGCTCGTCGTTTGTCTCTTTGTGGTTCGGAGTTGTTGACATTGGACTTGCTGGCTTTTCTTTAGGAGACGCTCACGCATCATCGCACGCTCGTGCATGTCAGAGACTTCGTCAGTCAAGTCGCATGGTAAATTAATTCCTCATTCTCTGGAAGACGATGGTCTCATGCCCCTCCGCTCAGGTCGCCCAATGGTCGCTTGCATCAGGGGAGCCATGAAGAGCTGATTTAACCTGATGGTTTTGACAAACACATGCAAATATGCTATGAAGATGATGAACATTTATAAGTGATGGGAATCTATTAGCTTTTGGAGAGTGCATGATCTACATTGTTATGTAGTTATATTTGTGATATATTATCATCATGACATGATAATATATTGATAAGAAATTAGTATACATTATCTGTCATGTGGAATAGATATTTTAATTGCAAAACATGACCAGGGCCTGATCCAAGGTCAAAATTTTGCCTGTATGACTGTCAACCATACCAACCCTCCCAGACAATATAATTGAAAAACTTTTCATGTCAGAATGAAAATCAAGATAACTTGTGAACTGCTCTGATAGTTCAGACAAGTATATACAATTATGTTGTAAAAAAGTAAATGTTTGTCAGTGATGGGAATCTATTAGCTTTTGGAAAGTGCATGATCTACATTAAT
>JBBPOM010001461.1:0-10628 GCA_038091455.1 Leccinum uliginosum | reverse complement strand
GGGTCCTGTGGAGAGCGAGTCAGAGGCAAAGGCCGCACAGCGGGAACGAATGAGACCGGCACCAGCTGCACCAGCTGCCCTCGCGGCCCCGGTGCGAAACCACAATATTGTGGTAAACAAGAAAGTCTACGCACGTCTCGATCTCATAGGCAAAGGCGGCTCCTCTCGAGTCTATCGTGTAATGAATGCGGCGAACGAAATTTACGCCATCAAGCGTGTCTCTCTAGACAAAGCCGACGCAGAGACCATTAGCGGCTATATGAATGAGATCGGGTTACTCAAGCGACTTGAGGGAAACAACCGGATCATCCAGCTATTTGATTCGGAAGTTAAAGCTGGGCCAGGTGGTGGGAAGGGTCACCTCATGTTAGTGATGGAGTGCGGGGAAGTTGATCTGGCGAAACTGCTGCAAGAGCAGCAGAAGGAGCCATTGAACATGGTGTGGATCTCATATTACTGGCAGCAGGTTTGTTCCATCTTGTGTCACTTTATTTGCTGATCGTGATCGATGTCGTGTTATAGATGTTGCAAGCGGTGCATGTCATACACGAGGAGAAAATCGTGCACTCGGATCTGAAGCCAGCCAACTTTGTGCTTGTGCGAGGGCAATTGAAGTTGATTGATTTTGGCATCGCCAACGCTATCGCAAATGATACAACCAACATTCAAAGAGATCATCAGGTATTGATGTTCATACAATGCCATGACGATGTCATTCGCTGAGCGGAATCTAGATTGGGACCGTCAACTATATGTCCCCTGAAGCCATTGAATTACCAGAGGGCATGCGACGCCTGAAAGTCGGGCGACCAAGCGATGTTTGGTCCCTAGGCTGCATTCTGTACCAAATGGTCTACGGCCATCCACCATTCCAGCACTTATCGGTCTATCAAAAGATGAAAGCGATCCCGGACTTGGCCCACGAGATCGATTTCCCAGAGTTTAGCATTCCCAGTGTGGTCAACAAGAACGGAGAGCGCAAGAAACTCGATCATTTGAAACGGTCTGTCAGAGGCGATGTGATTCGCGGGATGAGGAGTTGCCTAGCAAGGAATCCGAAGGAGAGAGCCACAATACCTGAACTTTTGGAGCAGGAATGGTTGGCTATGCGTGAACGTGAGTGTGTGATTGGTTGGGCGACACTGTCTCGCTGATGTTCTTGGTAGCGGAAGTACCACCAGCAAAGGCATTGCTGGCTGGCGACGAGACTATTATAAATCCCTACTACATGAAACAGTTGCTCGAGTACGGTATCAAACTTGGGCAACAAGCACAAGCCGGGGATATCGACCCAGCACATCTGGCGAAGGAAGCCGCGGTAGGCGCTCGTCATTTTTGTACGAAACAGTTCCCTGATTCCGGTCTGCAGAGGCTCGTCGCAGAGCTGAAGGCGCTTGAGTCATAATGACACTTTTTGGCAAAAGGTCAATCTCATTCGGAATCAAATTTGGAAGCAATATTGTACTCGTCAGCGCAGGCAAGCGTTTTCATTCCAACCACATTCACATTGTATGCGACGAAGCCACGAAAGCAATTTGCAACCTTGTATGTAAACCTACGAGGAACTGTGCGTTCCGTCCATGCATGTACTTTTCACTCTAGAACCCTACCTTCTGTCCCGCTACCGTATGCATTCCTGGTTGTCTTTGCTGTGTTACTTAGCTATCTCGGACTTCTTTTCGGGAGGTTGATAAGATTAATAATAGTAACGATGTCGCGGATGAAGTTTATCTGTCCAACATTCCCCACCACCAGACTCACTCGACGTCGACTCTGCTCTGCCGAACAATGGCGCACTTGCCTGCGGACGTGTACCTCACAAGCACATTCATGCAGTCGGGCAGTGTCAGCCCGTCGACTCCCAAACTTCAACTGCAACTGTCCATTCCCATTCCCTCCAGGGATCCCATTTACTACTACTCTGATGGAAACACCGTTCTCCTCGTCGAAAACACATTGTTCAAGGTCATTCTTCTTTCTCTCCTTGCGTCGATTCAGTCAACCCAACCATGCATCTATGACCCAGGTACACCGCTCAGCCCTGACGAAGGAGAAGTCGACTTTCGAGAGCATGTTCTCCCTAGACTCGGACCTCCGCTCTAGCACTCCCAACACCTCAAACGTCACAGTTGGGCCCGAGGGAGAGAGCGACGATAACCCGATTAGGCTCCAAGGGGACACCGCTGACGAATTTCGGTCCCTTTTATGGGCACTTTATGCACTGTGCGTACTTCCCGGCTGGTTTTCGACGGCGGTGTGTTCATACATGTACCCTGCACAGACCACCCGATTTAGAGGGTGCGATGGCAACCAAGGCGATCAGTCTAAAGTTGTTCAACCTCTCGCGCATCACACACAAATACGAGTTCCGGGCCATCGAGGGCTGGGCGCTGGACAAACTCAAGGCGATTTACATGCGTCCGCACTCTCATATCGAAGATGCAGAAGGGCCCAATCTAGTCCAACTCACTGAGCTCGCGTCGCTCTGCGAACAGCGTGATCTCTTAGAGGCCGCAACGATCCGATGGAAGCGCCTCATCACTTCAGGCAAGGACGTCGCCCTCGCGATCGGAATGGCAGAGCGACTTAATCTGCGTTCGCTCCTCGGTTTGGCGTATCATGCCATGCTCCTGCAGGGCCGCGAGGTCTGGGACGCGGACTCGCTGCTGACCCGCTCGCATCGGATACGCTTGTTGTCTGGGCATTATGCTCTCGGCCGTCTCTGCGAGCGTCTCCCAAACGAGTCTCCGATACTACAACATCACCCGCGTTGCACTGGCGGTTCACAAGTACGGTGCAACCAGGCGTGGTCTGGTCTCTGGCGGTCGACGTTGGACATGGCGAAGCACGGGCTGCCTCTGCAACATGCGGACGTTGTCGGAAGGTTGATGCTCGCAGAAAGCACGCTCAAGGCGTTGATAGAGCGTGAGATCCCTATTCATGGTTTACTGGATGCGATGCCGTGGTGTAAAGAAAACGCATTGGTAGCTACTGCTGGGAAGCTGAAGGAGCTGCAGGAATCCTTAGCTGACCATTTCACGGACGTGGCATGATGATGGACGATTTGTTTCCGCGGGCTCGACAGGTATTGTATACACACGAGGCTTGTCTTGTAATTATACGTTTATTAGTATAAATTCGTGGATCGGGTATCCCTGAATCTTCCAAGTTATTGTTCGAGAATGGAGATCCTTTCTATCCACTCGTCCCGCAGGATGCCCATCAACAACACATCTTCCCATCGGTCGTTGGACCACACGCACGCACGCTTTCGTCCTTCGATGACGAACCCCCTGGGCACTCGGATCGTCAATAATCACACGTTCAGCTGATCAATGCAAAACACCGTTCAGTGACGGGAGCGACTCACGCCTTTTCGTAAACCGCGACGGCCCTCTCGTTGCTTGCAATCACCGACAAAGACAACCGCTGCAGCCCGATAGATCGGAACACGTAGTCGATGACGAACGCCGTCACCTCGCTTCCGTATCCACAATTCCAAAACCGGGGCGAGAGGCAGATCCCGTACGTCCCGTCCCTGTTCTTGCGCTCGGGAACGTGCACGACGACTTGGCCCACGAACTCGCCCGTGTCTCGTCGCCGGACGATGGCGCCGAACACGGCGCTGTGCATCTGCCCGCGGAGGCGCTTTTGGAGCTGCGCGATCATACCGCAGTGCGCCGGTGCACCGAGTTCGCCCGTCGTCATGAGGGACTGGACGCGGGGGTCGCTCCAGAGGAGCACGAGGTCGTCGAGATCGGCCTCGGCGTACGGACAGAGCAATAGGCGGGCGGTGGCGAGCATGATGATGCGGCGGGGCTTACTTCGGATGTGAGACCGGCGATTTGTTCACGTCGCGTTCTTAACTTGAGGGACAAGCTGGCAGCGGGGCTGCGGGCGCGGTCGCGACGCGTTTGCATATTCGCGTGCCGCAGTGATACACAAGCTTACGAATGCAGCTTAGTACAGAAAGGCGACCTGCATCCAGCGAACGCACAGCATAGTCCGTTCTTCCGAAATTACAAGACTAGTGGCGACAAACTACTCACCTTGCTGGTTCAGACAAAGTTACTAGTAAGCCTCGAGTCTAAGCGACCCACGCAACCTGACTGACCTGATAAGGGTACGATGAGCAACCAGATCGCCAAATAAGGTTCTATTTTACATATCGGCAGAAAAATAGGAAATCCATGAAGACCTTGCCAGCGGGGCAATAATACAGAAAGCTAAACATAGCATACGAACATTTCAGCGCAAGGATGAGAATCAAAGTATCAGCAGGATATGGAGAGATCAGTGCGAATGTCATCAGGCGTGTCCTCTTTAACGTCCCGAACGTCGACGGCTTTTTCGGAAACGCCGCATTCCTCCACATGTGCCAGTGGACCATGGTAGTGTCGATGTGCGTCCAAGAAGTACCAGAGCCCCGAGATCACAACCACCCCCACAGTGATTACTGCAGCATAGTTCATATTTGCTGCCGTGACAGGCATCTCTGTGGGTAGCGAAAACACGACGCAGACAAAGAACGTCCAGAGTGCACACCAAACATTGGCAAAGACTCCAAGCCAGCCATCGCCCATGTAGTATGGACCCGGTTTGAACTGAACTTCTGGATGGGAATGGAAGATGCGTCGCAGGATGATTGGAATCACGTAGGATAGATCTGAAGCTATGGCTGTCATAGCAAAGACGGCGTTGGCAGCGATGGGACTAGCCAAGTCGAGAAACAGAGGAAGAACGCTGACAAGGGCTGTCAACCATACTGCTCGCAGTGGAGTCTGCGTCGAAACGCTGACACGTCCGAAGAATCCACCGTCAGGGAGCCCATGGTCACGACTAAACGCGTAGATGGAGCGAGATGCAGCCTGTAAGACTGTTTGTGCAACGCAGAATGCGGTCAGACAAACAAAGACCCATAGAGCAAGGGCAATGCGAGGTCCCAATCGCAAGACCATGATCGCAAGGAATGCGGAACCGGAGGGACCAGGAAGATCAGAAAATGACCCTGAACAAAGTACCAGCGCGATGTTGAGAAGCCAACCAGCAATCGCGGTACCCAATGTTGCGATGACGATGGCTACTGGTGCAGCATAAGCAGCACGATGGAGCTCCTCTGAGATATGAGCCGTGCAGTCGTATCCTGTCATCGTCCACTGGACACTCAGCAATCCCAGAAGAAAACTAACACCATTATTCCACCCTCCTGTTCCATTGATCAGTCCTTCTGCGCCAAAGACATACGATGCGGAGTGCATGTCGGATCGTGGGGTAATTGCCAAAAGCAGAATGATGATGAGGAAAGTTACACCCAGGTTGATGAACACAAACGAGCCAGTGAGATAGGCAAGATGTCGGGTTTTGAGCGAGTTTAGTGCACCATGGATGATGAGCAGCCCAGTAGTCAGTCCGACGACCATTCCAGGTGTAATTGCAAATGACCCGTTGGTGAATATGGACGCGGCAGCGAGTATCATGTTTGCTAGTCCAAACTCGGTGGACGACAGGCCGACGAACAGACCAAGGAGGTTGAGCCAGCCCACGATCCAGCCCACCTACGGTAGGTTAGTCAAAAGTGATATCAGATGAGATAGAGAAAGAACGCACCCGTGCACGATACCGTTGAGGGCATAGGCGAGCGGAAGCTCCGTAAAGCCCCCCGCAGCTTGGATACGCACTGGCGATCTCAGCAATGCTGCTCGCTAAAGCAAGACAATTGGTCGCTCCTAGCAGCCAGCACCATGTTACTGATGCGGGACCTCCGAGAAGCAGGGGAGTATTGAAAGTACTCGCAATGCTGGAGCATACGCCCATGATGCTAAACGCGAAGCTTATCGTGGCAAGGCTGGAAAACTCCCGGCGGAAAGAGGGGACATAACCCAAGGCTCGCAGTCCTGCGTCGTCTTGCTCGTCATGATTGATCACCGTTTGTTGTGTGTTGTGCTCGCGATGTCGCTTGTCGTGGAGAGACATGGAGTTGAGCAACCTCGAGTTATCAGCAGAGGGCTCGGAGTGGAAAAGACTGGCAGTAAAACGTCCGCCCACTACAGACCTTATACTGAGAAGCCAACAGTGTGAGGAGGATACTACCTTGGGATACGATATCATATAATGATTGCAATTGAATCATGGATAGGTCAAGATTGATGACAATTGTCCGATTGGCGGGGAACAAGAACGCGGCGTAAAAGGAACCGGGTGACTTGTTTGGAACTGAAACAATGCGCAGTACTACTAATCCATAAGATGGTGCCTATTCATATTGTTCCAGGGCGTCACTGATCACGGTGAGTTGCAGGAAACAAAACATAACTCACCATTGTATTACACTGATCGTAAACCTTTAGGGCAACTGCGGTAATATCTACGCCCCATTTCTACCACATTATCAGCAGGGTATCGGCGATGAAAGTGGTCGAGCACATCAACCACAGCCATAATTGATGGACCATGGACCACGTTCTTCAATCGATAAGATCCGATCGCCAGTAGTACTTGTGTTC
This sequence comes from Leccinum uliginosum, assembly GCA_038091455.1. Taxonomy (NCBI): domain Eukaryota; kingdom Fungi; phylum Basidiomycota; class Agaricomycetes; order Boletales; family Boletaceae; genus Leccinum; species Leccinum uliginosum. The sequence continues at coordinate 4,125 of JBBPOM010001461.1, read as the reverse complement.
CATTCCAAAGATATGATAGCCTTGACTTGTTTATTGAGAGCTTCGATTTCCATCTCAGCGTGCACAGAGGGTCCGAGGAGCCGCATACATGCACAACGTTCGCACGCGCGCCCGGGCCTGCCCTTGCACGCGCATATATGCAGACACCCGCCTTCAGTCGCCCGCCCCGCCCTCGTGATGCTCTGCGACGCATGCACATACTCGTATCCCTGCCTGCCTTTGTAACAGCTGATTAAGATGGTCGAGACGTCACAGAGACGGGGACAAAGAGAATGATGGTCGCTCGGCGACCTTTTGCTGGGCTATGTCACATGCTCCGTTACTCCGTGTCCCCGCTCGCCTTCAACGTGTTAACACTGCGATTTCTAATCCTGGCTCTCAGCCTCGATACCCATCGTCTCGTCCATGGCGATGTCCCCTAAGTCGAATCCGAGGACCCGCGCCAGTTCATCGTCATCAACCGGGTTGCGCTGAGCCTGCGGCGCGACTCCAGGCGCTTCGTTAGGGCTAGGGTCCGGAAACGGATCGTCCAGGACGACAAAGTCGTCGTTGACCTCGAACGGATCTACGGCTGCCGTGCCGTGCGGAATGGCGGCGAGGATGGGGCCCGGAGAAGACGTGGTGATGGTGGACGACTCGGCAGTCGTCGGGAAAGTGCCAGGGTGAGTGCTCGCCGAAGTGCCTTGATCTGACGATTTTGCTTTTTTAGATGAGCGATTGGAAATCGGAGCAATGGGGTGTTGTGGACGGTGGTGAGTGGAGCGTTCGATAAAGTCTTCTTCGGCGATCTGTTCATACTCCCCTCTCCTTCCACTTCGCTTTTCCGCAACCGCGTTCTGAATCCGTCTCCGAGTTTCCGCATCCAATCTCCCCTCCTTGTTCTTCCTTTTTTCCATGCCCATGCCGTTTCCTGCTTCGGGAGCGTCCCAAAGACGAGGTAGTAGACGAGGACGAACTGGTCCCGCTATCATCAGAGCCACTGCTATCTGGGTCAGATGAACTGGTCGAGCTATCCGAGCTGCTGGATTCCGAATCAGGGTTACCCGACGGAATTCGCCTTCCATGTAACACGCGTCCCAGGTAGCTACCCGGCGCGATCTGTTGCACAGGCTCCAGTTTGCGAGAGCTAGTGACCCGAGGACGACGACTCTTTGCCTTCAGCGCAGAATCGATCATTCCTTCGATCGGGTTTTTGGAAGATTGAGTCAACCGAGCACTGGTCGACTGCTTACTCGTAGTGGCTTTCGGAGTACTCGTTGCTTCGGATGGCGTAGTTAGAGCCGGCTCAGCCGTCTCGGCCGTCCGTTGCTTCTGTCGTCGTTTCCAACGATCGAGCTCCTTGCGCTGTGCCTCGATGTCCGCTTCCTGGTCGCCAAGCGCAACAGAGCCCCAGTTGCGGGGGTCAACGGTCTTACCCTTAGCTTGGACTGCATCCTCGCCAGGGGACTCGTCGGTCTCGACATCGGTGGTAGATTTCTCCGCCTTTTTACGCTTTCGGATGGTATTCCGTTGCTCTGTGGTAAGGCCACGGTTGGCCAATTTTATTGCTTTTAACTGCCTCTCGTATTCGAGATCAGTCGCGCAAGTAGAAATGCTAGGTAAGGCTGCCGCCTTGTTACGTCTAGTCTTTACCGTTTGCCACTCAGGTTTTTTCGCCTGAGAATCCTCCGTTTCCTCGCGGTACTCGCCCGGAAATGAAGGGGTATTGGCTTCATATACATTTTGTATAGCTTTTTTGCTCTCATCGTCTGTGGAGACGGATGGGGACACCTCGTGCGGCGGAGCAGAATCAAAGCGCACTGCTTCATCACGGCGACGCCGTGGAACATGTGCTTTTCCCTCGAACGCAGCTACATCGCGATAAGATCGCGCGGCTCGCGTCGGTGTACTACCGGCTCCAGGGTCATCTAACCCGAGCTCGGCTTCCGATACGCTAGGGGACAGTGACGATTCCGGATTGCCCTCAGCTTGCAGCTGCGGCGCCTCATCAGTCACGTCGCTCCGAGCGGCGGTTTTTCGAAGACTGTATCGATGCATGATATTTTTGAAGGGTGATAAACGTTCTTGAGTTGTCGACTGCTGAAGGTACTTGAGGGTGGCCAGCCGATAAGGAAGAGGGATATGAAGAGAGATATAAGAAAAACGGGTAACCGTCAAAAAGATGTAACGGCTGACTAAGATGGTCGAGACGTCACAGAGAGGCATTGACAATGATCAAAGACGGGGATAAAGAGAATGATGATTGACTGAGGGAAAGTACAGAGTAAAGAGGTGCCCTTTTATACGAATAGTGCCTGCTCGTCTCCTCAACTGAGCTGAGCCAGGCCGCCTACTAGTTCGCGCCTCCATGCGCTTTTGAATGATGCGTCGCTGTGTCACATGCTCGTCACATGCTCCGTTACTCCGTAACACCTTCGATCGCCTTGTGCATATACGCATGACCTCGCACGTCCTCCTCGCACGCCCGTAAATACGACGGGGTATGCTCTTCAACAGAGCCCGCTCAACCTCTCACAAGTTGCGCCCGCGAAGAACACGACACCATCACCATTTCCCGCGAGAGGCGACGACGAATGACACCGCGTGGCACTCCCGCCATCACCCATGCCATGACACAACAAACGACACCGACGAAGACGAAGACAACGACGTGACGACGGTGACGATGTGCCTGCCCACCTCTCCCTCTCCCTTGCCCACTATGTTCGCCCCAGATCTCGCCCACGGACGACGACCAGGTTGAACATGACAACGATAACGAACGCACGGGGCCTGACGACGATGATGTTGAAACGACATGACTCGGACAACAACGTCAAATGCAACGAGGTTGGTGCCCGCCTTTCTCCCTCACCCACCCCACCCCAGACTTCAACCACGCTGCCAGCGCATGCCCCCTCGACGTGACGGCGACCACAAACGCAACGCGACGAAGGCACGACGGGAACTGGCGACGCGACAACGACAACGCTATGACGCTGTCGACTCGACAAGGACGAGCATGACGCCACGACACCGACTAGCGACGCGATAATGCAACGAGGATGAGGATGTAATGAGCACTGTGGCAACTCGACGACGACTCCGTTTCGTGCTGGCCACACCACGACCCGGCGACACGACGATGACGGCGCTGAGATGAGGGGAACATGTGGTCGCCAGTCAGTATGGTAGGGAAGGGGTGGGCACTGGGGATTCTAGATTTTTCACATTTCTTCATTGCAGTTTATTTTTTCACAGCTGTGTAAAAGACTTTTTCACTATGCTTGTGGTTTATAAACTGCTGTGTAAAACTCATCCGGACTTTTCAACTGTACCCTAGCACTGTGCCTTCACAGTGCCACGTGGCAGTCGAGTGTCCAGAAAGGCAAGCAGTCACAAATTAGGTTTTACCTCCGTGATTGATGTGAGAAGCTACACAACCGTGACTCGGACGAGGCAATCAATGCACATGGTAGTTGTGTTTCGACAATGGGTCGGACTATGACGCAGTGAGGCATGAGCGGAGTACAGTCACAGTGCAAGGTGGTGTTCGGACAAGCGACATAAGCGAGAGGCACCGCATCCTCTTTTGCCTCCATCATGTCGCTCGTCCGCCTTGCAGCGCACATCTCGCGCATTTCAGCGCAGCGCGGACACTAGTGGGTGGAGGCCATATTTTTACGACTGCCCAAAGTTCCTCCGGCCCGGGTCATACACCCGCCGGGTACCAGACACGCAGTCGTACGCTCGCAAGACCAGTCGTGCACGCAACGCGCACCCGATGGCTGGCCTTGACCAAGGCTGCCGTGCGCTCCCCGCCCAGCCTCATTGGTTGCCCGGTGCCTAGCACCCAACCTCACACCCACCTCTCCTCCCTGGGACTCATCTCAGGTCGAGGCTGCCCCGCACCGACACCCAGGCGATACACCTCGTCGCGCCTCACCCGGACCTCCGTGCGCTCAGCGCACAGCCCCCCTGCCCTCCCTGACACTCTCTCAGGTTGAGTTTGCCCTGCACGGGCTGCACCTGACTCCCGGTCTCACCCTGTCAGGTGCCTCTTCTACCTCACGGTCCCTACGGACCTCACTCGGGCTGCTGCCAGTGCACACTACGTGCCCAGCTTTGTGCCCTCCCCCCCACCCA
>JBBPOM010001460.1:0-10637 GCA_038091455.1 Leccinum uliginosum | reverse complement strand
GACAAATGGAATCCCGTGATCTGAATTACAAATTTAGTAGAATTTTCCTGCGGGTCCGTTTGCAGGGAACTCTGGACGAATTCACGCGAGAAAACCCTCCCCCACTTACGTGGGAGTCGGGGATCGCGAGACCTTGTTTGTGTTCAGTCCTGCCATGGAGATTCTCCCGTTGTATTCATGTATACATGAGCCTTGTCGACCATCGCCTGCGACTGCTCCGTGTTCAGCCCCGTAAAGCTGCCATACGTCTTAGTATGTCATCCGCATCAAGTTAGCAACACGGTTCGTGATGTGCTCCCACTTGCCCGACGTCTTTAGCTCTTTAGTCAACAGCCGGTATAGCTCCTCCCTCGTAGAAATAATCCGGTGTGCCATGGTTTTGATATCCCCCTTCCACTCCTCCATCAACTCCGCATCATTCAGAATCAGCGCCATCTGCACCGACATATCGGCATCCGTGTTCCTGCGATCAATAAACCACCCTTGTGGGGCTAGCGGCAGAAGCTCCGATCGATTTGGAACCGAAGGACGTTTCACGGCTCGCATCACTTGTGATTGGTTTCATCACAACCTCGAGCTCTTCGTCCTCTTCGGGGTCACCGTGATATAACACCACCGATGGAACACTCTCTGAATCCCATCGAATTCTGAGGTGACGTGAGAGCAAAGAGACCTGTGTTGGACCTGTGTTCCAGTTTTATCAGAGAATATGATCTGACTGAATCGTCAGAAAGGTTGTAACTCCGAGCGAGGGTAGGTTGGTCTATCTTCTTGTAGAACATGTCGTGATCAAAGTAAATGAACATCGCCTGGCAGGTTTTCACGGCCTCGATTGATATGTACAGCGATATCAGCACAACGTTTTAAAACCTGGAAAAAGGCATGAGAGTGTGGTACGCATGGTGTGAGATAAAACACGGACGTGATGAGCGCAAATGCCCAAGTGATGAGACCGTTGATGTTTGGATCGTCTTCAGTGGTTTGATCACCATAGAGCCACGGTGCGTCTTCTGGGTAAAGTACCCCGGGATCTTGATATGATGACTTCCGCGAATAATTATTAATGGATTACTAAGATGTCGGACCAGTGTTCATAACCAAGTTGTTAGCCGACATTCGCGGCGGGACTACGTACATTCCGCAACAACATGATTCGTCCGGCTTCCTGGGTTCCCAGAAATCCACGTCGCCTTTGCCTCGTCGCAAATGACCACCGTAGCGGTGCCTGACATTGCAGGCGGTTGCAGTACACCCGAACATTCAAGCGCTCACCGACGTTTGAAAATTTGACGTTTTAATTTTCACCTTTTGCACTGCCACAGAGCGCGAGGCTCCCTCGAGGCTTTACTCTGCGTACTCTGCATCAATTTCTGGGTCACCGCCTCCGCCCGTTCGTCCAGCAAAATCCCGATTCTCACTCACCGGGTGCACAACATGACAGGTATCTGATTTTTACAACCATGACTTGTTGGAAGATTTGCGCTCGTGATTGAAATTTGAGTGTACAGCACCGCAGTGCGTCATCGACAAGATATCCGAACGGCGTCGGTCCTAGCACTGCAATTAATGGAACGAACTTACTTCTCCACCCTCGCCGGGCGGTGAGCACATAACTTTTTTTAATCTGTGCCAAGCCACGTTTTCTTAATGTCAATGTCAAGCCGAGTTTCAATGTCGACATTCAGATGAAAACAACGTAGGCAAGTGCACGCCCGGCGGGGCTGTTCATACTCCCTCCCGGTACTAGCTAACACGTTGCGCTACCGGGATCCCCTTTATAATCTCATGCGGATGTGACTAACGGTCTTCCTGTTGGTCAAGAAGCACGTCTAGCTCATCACACACTTCCGTCGTCTCCATGATCTATGGGTATGGGAGAGTAATTGGCAATGAGCTACGAGATATCCCGCCGGAATGTGTAAGTAAATCGCTGAACTAGGCTGTACGGATGGGCTAACAGTATTTCCTAGTTCCCGATATGGGGTCAACGGTGGTCAGGTTATCGTGCTCCTCATGGCCCCAGTCCCTTCTCTACACGCGTACTCAGTGCCGATCAAATGACGGAAGTCACTGGGCCCGGTTGCGACGTAAACACCAAGAAAATTATGATGTTCGAAATGCGTACACTGAGGATGCTAGATTGTCGTTGAGCGTGTATTAACCGCTGCGTACTTCATTGAAGTAGTCGTTCCTGTTGGTGTTGACTTGGCGGCGCCGCGCTGCGCGGGCGATAAGCAAAGTTTCGCACATTGTCAACAAAACATTTTTAGTTGGAAGCGGCAATTCCCGGTCAGAGTTGTACTTTCTCACGAAGTTTTTTTTTTGGACAAGCGCAATATACTTATTATGCAGCAACTGGCTAACCTAGTTCTACATAAAACGCTAAGGCGGCAGCCGAGGCTGCCGGTCCGAGGAAATGCACTTACGCACGCCGCACAGATATGTGGGCAGTGTCTCACGAATTTCACACCCGAGAGAAACCTTGTCAAGCAGCTTAAGGTGAGTCACTTGCTTTTCCCTTCCACTCGACTTCGTATAAAATGCTGTTCCATTGGACTCAGCTTCAATTCTTGCCCTTTTTTGACCTCCACCCTCCCCGCCGTCCCGCCTCTGTCATGAAACCCGACGCCAGCGTCACCGACGCACTCCCCGACACCGCTCAAGTCTAAAGAACACGCAGCTGAGGTCCCTTCTCCTAGTCGATCACCGCTTCCTCGGCGCAGTTTCGCTCGTTCATTTGGCATCGTGGCGACATGCACTTTTGCGATGGTTGTCAACGTGCGGTTCGTGTCAGCGCAGCTTTGCCTCAACTGACCACCGCTCTAGACTTCAAATTCGACTACGGTCTCCATTTCTCTTCCCGATATTGGAAGGGCAATTGACATCCAAGAGCATCAACTGCAATCGGATGTTCATTGAGTTCCGTAAGTCAGCCGTAACACCGAGTAACCTCGTTCTGACCCCGACCTAGGGATGCCTGCTCTTGTTCTTTGGTCGTCTTGCGGATCTGTACGGTCGCAAGCGGGGCTTTTTGGTCGGCATGCTTGTACAAGCAATTTTTGCGATCGATTTAGATTTCTCAAACGGTATGTTGCCCACGTTGCCCTTCCACCCGAGCGCAGCCAACAAAATGATGAATCCCAGTTCAAGATGGTCTCACCCTCGACATCTTGCGAGGTTTCCAGGGATTGGGTGCGGCTGCTGCCATTCCCGCTGCGGTACGTTGCATCACCTCTCCTGTTACAGACAAGCCTGATCTTCATCAATCTCATCCCCAGTTGGGTGTTTTGGCCCACGCGTTCCCTCCCTCGGACCTTGTGCCAAATATAGAAAGGATAAAGTACACACAAGGGGTTTTCCAGCCTGCAATCGGAGCCTGGCCGAGTAATACGAACACGATAAGAACCAAACCAGCGGTGACGAGCAGTGCCCCGATCCAATCGATTCGGGCGTCCGCCTCCGAGGACAGCTCGTCCCGACGTCAAACGACACGAGACATCCCAAGACGCATAAAGCGGATAAACCCGCAGACAAGAAAAATGGAGCACGCCAGTGTGGGCGTGATCCTAGTAGCTGCTTTCGTTGCTTGGGAACATCGTTTGGAGAAAGCAGCCGATGCGGCCACGAGAAGCCCAAATCTTTCTGGACGCCGCCGCCCTTAATGAAACCATCCATATGGGTACGAGCTAATGGCCAGATGGCTGCCGTCCTTGTGGTTGCTTTCCTAAACTGGTCTGGTTTCATGTCTTGGGCGGAACTTCTGGGCTCTGACAGGTTTGTCCCCGGCTGATTGTGCAATGGCACTAACACGTCCCATTTTAGCTGTATTACCAAAACTATCTTGGGCTTACGCCCGTGCTCAAGATATGATTCGGTTTATACGATGTAAAAATAGTTGTAGTCACACTGAATCGGTAACATGCGCCTTTCTGAGTCACGGTGTGACCATGTGTGACTTATTGTACCTCGCCTGCGCCCAAACGACCGGCATCGAACATCTCCCTGGCATACCCAAGCCTTTCACGATCACCTTCCAAACCGCCACCCTTCCAGCAGCCAACGCAGCTTCTCACCTTTTCGTACACTCCTGACCAAGTTCTTGAATTCAACGATTCCGCGTTGCGCTATTATATTGATCCGCCTCGTGGGCCGATCTCGGATATCGCTATCACAAGTGGATCAGACGGCCTGACGAACGTGGACGGTTGGATGCGCTGTTGCGGGCCTGCTCGAGGTTCAAAAAGGGTTTGAAGGAAGGACCCGACGTTCACGTCATGTACTGGAGAGGGATCATGACCAAGTGAGATTCTTCGTCATCATTCGCAATTCAACTTGATTGTTTACACTCTTGCGAGAGAGAATGTGTACTCACAGCGCCTTATGAAGAACACGAAGGTTGGGAACTCAATTTCATGCGTGTCGGCGGGACCTTGTATTTCGAGGAGCACTTGAGCGACGCAAGGCTCAAAGAAAAGTAAGGGATTCATATCCCTGCATCGTGCAATGCTTATCACGTTTTCAGAAATGAGACGGAACCACGCAATCGACTTTAGTCCTACTATGGTTACGCGTTTGAGTGCAGCGCAATGACTTGAACCTGGCGCAACGTCGACGGCGGGTCATCGATTCATGTCCGTGATATTTATTTTATCTTACTTTTCATTGCTAATTTACTCCCAACGCCCCGACGACAACACGCGAAGGACGACCTCGCGGTGCCACAACGAGTTACGACACGACACGGATGTCGACGGTGGTACAATGCCAACACAACACAACGACCATAATGATACGAAGGACACGACGCAACAAGACTATAGTCCGTGATTTTTTTTTCAAACTGTGCTAATCTATCCACAACATGTTCTGGCATAGCACACCACGACGACATGACGCTGATGCATTCGCATAACTCGTCGACGACAATGATGCAATGACACGAGACAAACACGATGGCGTGGTAACGAGGTCACACCACACCGTGAACAACGAGCGCGATACATGGGTCAGCGGACAGGGTCACTGGGGCTGATGTGTGGGAAACAATCTCATGCATAGGATTGCAGTGAGCAACGGTCCAAGTGGCTGTGCCACAACGTTGAGCTCCAAGGTCAACGTTCAACATCGTTGCCTCAAGGTTTTCATGTACTAGTAAGTATGATTTGATGAACATACATTGAAAGCATACAACATCATATACATAATACATATGCGACGTCATAAGTATAGCATATGTGCAATAGTATGTAGCATAAGATGTTCCTTGAGAGTGATCAATCCAACTTGATTGCGAGCATCCGTCCTGCAACTGATTCAACAATTGTTCCTACAAAAACAATGAGACAATAATAAATATACGTTTAATTGACGTACCGTCCGAGGTTGAGCATCGGGGATTGTTGGACGTAAACGATCCCAAGTACGAATGATTATCGTACTGATTCATTGCTGCGCGTACGAGACCCACATCAGTTTCTTTATCGTTCAGGTTGAGGGCGTTGTGCTCTGCTTGAAATCGGTATAGCTCCGCAATGGTCTCATACTCGCGGGCACGACATGACACAAGAGCATGTTCTGCTCGAGCCACCTCCCGTTGAGCACGGGCAACATCCAGTACAAGTACTGCCTCCCTGCTATCACCACTCAAGAATCCATGCTGAACTCAGTTAGTAGGTGGACACCATGACGATGCGGGTATTCAGTACGCACCGAAGATTGGGACAAATGTAATGCCTGATAGTTCTCCTTCATTGAATGGTCTCGGTCGTGATTTGTATTCCGGCACGAGGTAAGAGATCGCGACGGGGACCGCTGGTTGTGAAACACGAGTGGAGAATAGCAGTGGGAATCCATCAACAAGAGGTGAGAGTTACTGTGTCCTTGTCAAAGCCTACGAACCTAATACTATAAATGATCCGATTTGAAGGGATGACTTTTTTGATCGCTAGTAACAAAGTTATGTCAGCCACATCGCTTACATCAACCATCAAACCATTATGCCTCGGTGTCCTAGCTGCGGTAAAGGCTTCAAAGACAATGTTTTGGTGGCAATGCATATGAGTCAACCAACGTCTGGTTGTAACACTTGGGTAAACAACCTTGTTCGTCTTCAACAAGAACTCCAAACCCCAGATGCCACGCGAGATTTTGGGCCTCCTCAGGCTCCGTCGGACGCCGGTGGCAACTCCAACTCGGAGTCAATGGACCTTCCTGCCGCCGACGCTTCCCACCTCGACTTTCAAAATGACTCGGAAATGGATGTCATTGACGACGTAAATGGGTCTGACTCTATGCTGAGTGAGGAATATTTCATCGGTGCCGCTCAAATCTTCGGAAGGGGAACATCATTTGTGGACAAGTTCAACGCAGACCAGTTCAGTGCACACCGTGACGAAAACCTGTACTATCCATTTGCATCCTTGCAAGAATGGAAGTTAGCCCAATGGCTTCTTCGTTGTGGTCTGAGTATGTCTGCCACTAACGAGTTTTTGTCACTTGAACTAGTAAGTCTCCGTCTACAATTTTCCATTATCTTCATATATATCTTTCTAGATCCGCAATTTAGGTCTCTCCTTTAGTACCGCAAAAGAACTACGTAGTCGTGCGGAGCTACTACCAAGTGGTCCACGCTGGCAGTCCATGAAAATTCAAACCACCCATCCAACAAAGAGCCCCATTTACCTTTACTGGCGCGACCCCTTGGAGTGTCTGGCATCCATTCTGAGCCATCCAGTTTTCGCCAACCAGCTAGACTTTGTTCCTCGCCGGGTCTACACTACGGCGACAAATGAGTGTCGTGTCTACAGCGATTGGATTACGGGGGAAGATGCTTGGGAAATGCAGGTGCGTATTCACTACTATTTCTTGCTTGATTGGTGAACTGACAATGAGCAGTCGCGGATACCTGCAGGTGCGACTCTGTTAGGCGCAATTCTTTCCTCGGATAAAACAAATATATCTACCCTGAGTGGTGGCCGCGTCGCTCACCCGCTCCTCGTCGGCCTGGCCAATGTCAAATCTTCTACAAGACTTAAGTTATCGTCCCATTCACTCCTGCTTACCGCCCTACTCCCAGTTCCTAAGTTCATCCACCCGAATAAGCGTATGCGTGGCGTCCTCGAGGATCGGCTGATCCATCAATGCATCAATATTGTTCTTTCCCCCCTCAAGCAGGCTGCGAGAGTTGGAGTCATGCTACCTGATTCAATCGGTGACATGCGATATTGTTTTCCTCTCTTGGCAAGCTATATTTGCGACACTCCGGAAGCTGCTTTAGTTGCTACAGTCGGTGGAAAGACTTCACCCCTCACGACAGCAATGTTCAAGCAATTTGGTGATCCTTTTCGCCACGAACCCCGTACACGCCAGACCACACTTGCACAACTTTCGGTCGTCAAGTCTAGGGCTGACCCTATGGATCTCGAAGCATTCTTTCGCGAGGCGCAGCGCTTTCGTCTCAATGGGGTCAGTGATCCATTTTGGGTAGACTATCCGCTGGCATGTCCCTCCCATTTCCTTACACCGGAACTCTTACATCACCTCCACAAGGAGTTCTGGGACCATGATTCTAAGTGGTGTATCAACCTACTCGGTGCAGCTGAGATTGACTTTCGTGTTTCGGTCCTGCAGCCAGTAACCGGATTCCGTCATTACAAAGGTGGTATTACTAAGCTAAAACAGGTTACGGGCCGTGTACATCGTGATGTTCAGCGGTGGATCATTGGCATAATCAGCGGCCCTGCACCTGCTCGATTTGTCACCGCAATCCGCGCCCTCATGGACTTCCGCTATCGAGTCCAGGCCAACCGTATCGACGATCACGATATCGGTCTAATCTCTGCCGCTTTGAGCGATTTCCACGCAAACAAGGATTCAATTCTCGAGCTTGGGGCTCGACGCGGACAAGGACAGAAGAATCCTATCGACAATTGGTATATACCGAAGCTTGAGCTTCTGCAAAGTATAGTGCCCAGTATCAGGGGAGCTGGGGTTCCCCGCCAATGGACCGCGGATGTCACCGAGCACGCCCACATCACCGAAATCAAGGTGCCAGCAAGGTCCAGCAATAACAACAATTATGAACCTCAGATTTGCCGATACTTGGACCGTGCAGAGAAGTGCCGGTCGTTTGAATTCGTCACTTCTTTACTGGTTCAAGCTGGACAACGCACCCAAGAGACTCCATTGTCTGATGCGGATTCAGATACATCTTCAAATACTGGCACAGGCTCAGACTCGTCCTCCAACACCAAGTCCAGCCCAGACACCAGTAGCAATCTCACTCCTGTAGCACCTGGCTATGCTCGTCCGATCACCAACTATTTCATCATTGCTGCTGATCTCCGAGTCCGTGCTAAGAAGAATTCCATTCCTCTCCCTATTCGTACGTTCACAACCAAGGACAATGTGGCGGCCATTCACCTCGCCTACGACCCAACTATACGGCGTATAACCATTGATGATGCTGCAGAAAGATTCGGTCTAGCCGATCTTCGCCCTGCCTTGGCCGATTTTCTGAACAAAGAGAAAGCCATAGGACTTTCTGCCATCCATCCCATTGGTGGGCAACGTAGGGCATCGAGTAATTGCTCACTGCCGTTTACTGAGCTACAGGTCTGGTTTAAAGTTCGGATCCAGACGACCGAATTTCATGACCCTGCCACAATTCTTCCGGCACGAACTCTGTGGTGCGCGCCACCGGACTCACATGATTGGACATTCGGGCGGTATGACACTGCCGTATTTAATGTTGATGCGGCATTCAAGTGGCCTGAAAGTGGCTTAAAAGGTGTGTGAGTAGATATTCATATTTCCTTTCAAAATATTAAGCTACTTGATAGGTCATAGTGTATGTCAGCTTCGACTTGTCTTCCGTCCTCTCGGCCGAGACAATACAGAAGCTTGGACAGACCGATTCCTTGTCTACGCACACCGGTTTGATATGGTTGGACGCGATGCGACCCAGCTCGACATCCTCAAGAGAGCAAAACGTGCCAATAACGAACGTCTGGGGGATGTTGTTCCGCTCAGCCAGCTTCGTGATTTTGCACATATCATCCCTCGTTTCGGAGAAATAGCAGATCGGAGGCTGACCCATACCAATTCCGTCGAAGCCTCCAATGAATTCTACCTCAATAAATATTTTGACAAAAATACGTATTTTCCTTTGTCACTTCCTCGTTAGTGTAGTAGTACCAGCCTTCGCTTACACATGATACGAACTCGGTGGACATACTACGCCGCAGCTTTCTTTACATCGTACGCTTCCTCCATGAAGGTGATTGCAGTAAGGCCTTGAAGAAACACCGAAGTCGTGGAACGAGTAGAGATGCCGCATCAGGAATAGGGTGTACGTCCTTCCACGGGACGGAGATGTATTCTGCAAGTGCCGCATGTTGATTCCACTGGCAGCCTGCCAGGAGTCAGAACGTCATCCGAGTCCCCGTGGCGGAAATTGAAAAAAAGAAGTGGACTTAGCGCAGCGACACGGCCGAGGCTAGGACCTTGTATGCGAGCTTCTGGTACTCGGGATTATCGAGGATGGCAGCATCAGTTAGCAATCCCACGATCACTCCAAGGTCCTACCTCCTTGCCGAGAACGTAATGCCTTGCTGCATCACACTGGCCCATCTTCAAGAGAGTAAGTACCCACGATGCACGTCGTTCTGCAGCGCGACATTCGTTGGCAGGCACAGGGTGATGCATGGCTCCGAGAGTCCGAGTCAAACCTTCGGAAGAGAACATCTCTGCCGGGGTCTGCCTGCGAGTCGAACCGGGCCACTGTCCCGCGTGTTCCCCCACATTCTGAATCCTGTCGTCGCAGTCAAAGGTCCGACGACTTGGACGGCATCATTCCGTTATGCAAGGACTTCGAAGTAAGGTTGATCAAACTCGTTTGACGCTCGCGAGGCACTATCCCCGCAGCTCCGTCTGAACTGACATCGACCCCTGGCATCTCTGACAACAACCTACCCGAGAAGGAAAAGGAAGATGCGTCTGCTGACGCCATCGTCGTCGCCCAGCGGGACACTGCCGGGAGCCGAAGTGGGGAACTCAAGTCCGAGTCGCCGCGCTCGACACATGCAAAGGACGTGGAGCGAGCTACAACCAATCAGCGTCGGACGCGGCTTTTGGCCCCGTTCTACATTGGACTGGGGTGTGCTTTCAAGTTGGCTATCTGTATGTGGTTTTATGCGATCCTGATCCTGAGGGTGTTCGGCTGACATGACCTTACTCAGTCTTCATCGGTGCCGGAACCAGCATGCTCTTGCAAGAGTCGCTCATGGACGGGTGCGGTCCGTGCTTCTGGTCACTGCGCCTTTCACTTTCTGCATTTTCATCGTAAGTGCGTCGACGTCGCTCGACGTACGTTCGCGCTCATCGTGCCCCCTTGCCAGTTCTTCTGCAATCAGATCGTTACCAATGTTTCCATGATGTGGGTTTTACCGTCTCCTGTGCGCCGAGTCTGTCTCTGACACCGCTGTTTACTCGCAGTCTTGGACCCGTGAAAAATCTAGATCCCACACGAAGTGTCGATCACATGGTAGTTGCACGTGCTTGACACATGACGCGAAACTAAGTTAGTAAGTAACCACCGGCGGTCCGAGTCGCTCACGTGTCTTTGCCAACGCCCTCAA
>JBBPOM010001459.1:0-10655 GCA_038091455.1 Leccinum uliginosum | reverse complement strand
ACTGGTAAAGGTAAACAATGACAACTGTTGGTCGAGACTTACATTAGATTTTAGCTTTACGAGGACATGTCGACATGGCGATGCGAGATGAAGAAAACGGTCATCAGTATTGTTCCTACGTTCTATCATTTTTCACCTGCGAGTGCAGAAGGTAGGGATCCCGTGTCCTTTGCTGAACAGGAGGCTACGGAGCTTCTCGACCGATCGATGTTCCTTCGTGATGGTCGTGACGAAAATGTTAGTATCTATTGGCTTTCGGTTACGTTTCTGACATGCTCTTTACTCGTAGGGAAAAACAAGGAACTTTGCCCATCCTGCTCTGAAAGAAGGTGTCGTGAATTTTTTTTACACGGGGTCCTATCGCGTCGCGCATTGTCGTCCCGAGGTCTTCCGCACCCGCGTTCCTCATTCCTGCCTCGCTTTGATAGCTACTGCGGTAAATATGCAATGATTTTTATTAATTCGTTAAGCAGGGTTATGTGCTCATCAATTTCACAGATCAACTGTGTACTCGACGGCTATGCGAGGGCTGGTACGGGACGAAACATCCCGAAATTTTCCTCGAAATCTTATTCGTCTATATATCTTGGGATGCTCTCTTTTTGAATTGATGGAATATCGAGTGACCCATATCATGGCCCGCGGCTGGAGGAACAGCTGAGCAGGTGGGCGCGCGATGGTTGGTATGTACTTACATGGCTTATCGGTGACCGTGTCGCTGAAGGTTCAACTGCTATTTGCAGGGCGGCGTTACAGCGCATTGATAATTTGGTTCAGCGCCATGATCATCTACAGGTCGCATTGGATTAGTCATTGTTGTTAATTTATATAGTGATTTCGGAAATGCTATTCCTTTATGGCTTAAATCCACAAATGGAATGATTTGCAATGTGTCAAGCTGCCAATTCCTGAGTATTTTACACAATACTCCAGAGCACACAGAATATGTGTATCTGTACAAATCACTCCAAACCCACAGAACATGTGTATCTGTACAGCCTTGTATAGGACATACAGGGCATAATTACAGGATATTGTGACTGTACGGGATTGCACAGAATATGATGGCTATACAGAACCTCACAGAATATCTTGTGACTATACAGAACTGTTCAGAATGGACTAGCCTGGGAGGACTGTGACTATGTGCAGAGCTTTCTAGAGATGTTCAGAGACTAGGGATTTGCTGATGCAGTGCAAATGCCTTGGGTTCAGCTCCACTTGGAAGTGTGATTTGGAGTGAGTTGAGGTCGGGGAAGTGTTGGGTTGGGATGTTCAAGTTCAATGACTTTTAACCAACACACTCGATGCCTAGCAAGAAAATGAACAAGTGTTTCAGTAGGACTCGGACATGTCGCAGCGACCTCCAGCATGGACAAAGTGGGGATCGCGATGGCCTCCAGTAATTCGAACCATTGTGCAGGACCCACTGTAAGAGTGGGTGTCAGACTTAATTCTTGCAAGGGTGCACTGCACAAAGTAGTACGAGTGTTGAAGGCTATCATCGTTGGCGCATATAGGAGGGGGGAATTGATCCACAGGATCTTGATATGGCTTTCACGAATAGTGCTGCGGTCCTCAATGCTATCATTGACTGCTAGGAAGTCAAAAGTACCATCGCAGGTTAAGACGGTACATCCTGTGGAGCTGATCATGTCTAGTAAAGTAGCGAGACCAAGAGGAGGCTGACACGGTGAAGACAGTGATGGACTTGCATACATGAAAATATAAACCTCGGGCATAATGCTGATTCCCCTTATGGATTCAAGGAATACAGTGATGGTGTTCAAGAACCACTGGCCGGTGTCATGAGTGAAAACGTAGACAGCGCATGGCAGCGCAAAAGACCTAGAACGCCTCCAGACAAGAAGCGCAGCTGTGTACTTGGGTTCCAACAGCAGCCAACCGTCGATGTCAACTTGAGACCAGGAAATGTAACTAAAGACAAATATTCAGAGCTTGCAATGTTGTTTAGATAGGAGCAAACTTGAGACAATGCTCGAAGGGAGTCTAAATCAAGTTCTTGTGCAACCAGGCGAAGAAGATCGACCGAGAAATACCCTAAAATGGACCTGCAATGCTATGGAAAGGACAAGCATCAGTTTTGTAAACGGTCGAAACATTAAACGGTCGACACTCACAAACTTGATGAGCTTCACAGGGGAACCGGTGAGTTCTTCATTCATGTATTGTCTGAGAGTGTTGGTAGCTGCATGAGCGATATCATTGGGGGGTGCATCACTGTGAGAGCTGTTCATCAGCCGGCGAGAGAAAAGCGGAGACAGGCATCTGCTGCATTTTGGCGCCCGACTATCAAAACAATAAAAATGTTGCTAAATGATGTATCAAACGGAGACACTGACCTGGGAGGATTTGGATCAACTGAACAAATCACCCATCTCTGGAATGTAGAAGGGGACTGCGAGACGAAGTCTGTGGGAATTGTGTCCAAGTTGCGGAAAGATAGATGTTCAACCTTAAAGGTATGCAGGGAGGGCTTTTAACATAAGAGAATTTACGATGGAATGGAGGTCGAACGCCTGTTCCTTGATCACGATGACTACCCACCGATGCCATCAAGGAATGGGCAACTAAACTACTCGCTAGTTATTACTAACTGAGTACCTTAATTAAATTTTGCCGTCGGTTATTGTGTCTTCATCTCGGCACCCAGATTGATCAATGTTATTGTCGTTATTGTCATTATTGTATATACACGTGAAGATGGAGACACAGGCTATCGGCGGATAAGACGAATCAAGCCATGGATGAGTATCTGGCAGAATAAAAGGTTGACCAACACACCTAGGTGGTTCAGAACAGCATGCTGACACGTCACATCAACGCACCTCCAACTTCTTTGCCACTCCTTGCCTCTCAGGAGGAAATGATCTATCACTCGATATTAAGGGTAATCATATCAGCAGCTACGGAGATGACGCTAACCATCAAGCTGAAGAATCAGACTGTACCTCCAAATATGTTCTGCTAAGCAAATATGGGGGAAGCTTAGTACTCTCTGAAGAAGGGGGGATACTGGAGATCATAGCCTTCTTGGTCTTTCGAGACCATTTAGTAACCTGCTGAAACTGTCCTTGTAGGGCACCTCAGAGGACAAGAACAATCTGGCCTCGTGCAATCGGACAACTTGCTGGCGTAAGGAAGCGTGCGGGAACATGGTGATGTTCCAAAGCTGCCCCCGCATGATTGCCAGACACAGAGAGTGCAACACATCCGGAAGGTGCATGACCTTCAATGTTCCAAAAACGATCGGGCCCGCTACTATGCATGACCCATTTGGTGTAGTTCCCCTGCTGATATCCCAAGGCAATGTTGAAACAAAGTTGATATTTGGAGTAATTGCAAAATGCGTCTTCGAAGAGACATGTAATATAATATAACCTCGTGTACCCGGTTAGCAGCCATAAATTCACCAGTGAGTGTCATCTCACCTTTGTCGATCATCAAACTTTCTTCTGCTGTTATCGTCCAAGCAGAATCCTCTTGAGCTTCGCTTTCGAGATGGTAGTGGTGTCCGGTTTTCGGGCGGCGGTGTTTTGTTCTCAGATGTCAGCAGTGGTAACTGACTGGTAGTCTGGTCCACTAACACCTTCAATGCTTGTAAATGGCCCCCCTCAAGAATTGTCCTCAGAAGGACACCCGACCTGTTACATATTTAGTGTAGATATGACAAGGGCATAAAAAAGGAAAAGGAAAACATACTTGGTGGCCAAAAAAATATTCTCTATCTCCATGGTACGGTTGGAAAACAAAACCAGGCTATGGCTAGGATTTAATGTGCGAAGAGTAGTAGCCCGGAAACCTTTGAATTGCCCTTGGATTATCCATATGTGGTAGCCAACCACCTTGGATGCAGCACCAGGAGGAGCATATTCCCTCAACATTGTACAATGTTAGCGGTATTGGAATTCGAATCTGATATGCATGAGTAGAATTATGCTAGGGAGTGAAATGTGACATATCTTGCAACTGTCTACCTCTGACACCATCTCTACCTCTCCTTTCGCAAAATCAATGGATCGTACCACTCCGATAGTCCCACGGAATTCACCTTGAACAACCTGCAACGTATCACAAAGTGACACACCATATCCTTTCTCCTTCGAATACAGTGAGGAGGCTGTCGGATTTCCTAATTACCACATCATTCATCTAAGTGGATGATCACTGTGATATCATTGTGTGTATCCTCTGTGTCCAGTGTCTTCCGACTGTACACCGTCATCCATACTCATCCAAACTCCTCCAAGCTGTCGATGGTGCCAACCATATTGCTCTGGCCCTTGACAACTTCCATCAGATCACCTGGCATGATTTCGTCGAAAGACTGCACAGGTTCAAGGAGAGCATCGTCCGGGAGGCCAGAATGTCAAAGTGTTGTCGATAATACATGACAAGTGAGGTATGACTCTAAGAAGAGTTGAGGCACAGAAACCTTCAAATGATCAGAAAGAGTGAAAGGACAATTAATTAGACTCACCACTTCCATCATTTCTAATACAATCATCACATCATTCTCCGTGGCTCCGATGACAGAGTCTGTCACCCCACAATGATTTCCTGCAAGAATCTTGACAGTATCACCTTGTTTGATTGGTATTTCGCATGGCACAGCAGTAGTGTTTTAAAGTCCAGTTGCAGACTGAAAAAAAGACCGGCAACTGGACCGGACTGACACCAGTTGCAACCGGACTGCAGTTGCAGTTGCTGGTTGTGTACAATTTAAATTTTAGTCGGTCCAACGGTTGCCAAACTTTTGGAATTTCAAAAGATCGGTCCAAAACTGGTTGAAACCGGTTGCAACCATGACCAGTCGCTTGCCTCTAGGACTACCATATATAGGCCCATCTACCGTAATTTATTTACTATTGTAGAAATTTATTTGACATTAATCAGTGGTTTGACCCAGAAATGGTCCGATCACAATCATGTATGGGCTGATTGTTGCAATCAATGGCTCAAATGATGTGGAATACCCTCTACTAAATTCAACTGGTTAAAACCGGTCTTGCATCCAGGTGCAACCATTACAGACCGGTTGCCAACATTTTGGAAGCACTTTCAACCGGTCTTGGTCTGGTTGCCTCAATTTTTGGCAAAAAACTGAACCGGACCAGACTTTAAAACACTATGTGACAGTGGCAAGATTGTGATCGCAGGGAGAGATGGTGATCAAATATTTCTTTCAAGTTGATCGACACAATAGTGGCCCATTCGCTCACAAGAGAGCCTGCTATTGGGTGCACCAAATCCCTTTCCTTCCAAAATTGCACGGCAAACTTCTGGTGAGTGCATTCGACAAGAGGAGGGTCCACTTGAGCCTCAAGGTAGAGAGCTATCCGATCGGGATGTGGCACCTCTATGGTTCTGATGCAGATCTTCGCATCATTGCGTCGCAACAGGCCATGATGGTAGTACAGACTTACGCATTGACTTGCGCATTCCTGTATTCCATCCAAATACCTAACGCCTAGGCCTGCACTCTGTGCAGCAGCAGGATCAAAAAGCTGCCTCTGCGACCGTTTGTGTTCTTTGACTTCGGCAACATCTTCAACGTCTATGATGTCATAGGGCCGATGTTGAGGAATGACCAAAACATCGCAGCAATCTTGATTTGCAAAGATGACATAGTTGATATCTTGATGGTAGATGCCCTGCAGAACGCGAACCCACGAGAAGGGTTTTACACAAGGTGTTTCGCCACTTCAGGCAACCTGAGCCAGGTGGCTAATAGCCACTTTTTATATGGGAAGCCCCAGGGACTCTGTACATTTTTTGCAAAAACCATTTTTAGGATGTTTGGATGCATTATGTCAGCAGCGACCAAACATGTGGGAGTCCCTCAGGGAGTCCTACAACAATGATGGGAATCCCACAAAAATGATATGGTCTGAAAACTATTTTTGAAATGTTTGGATGAATTATGTCAGCATAAACATTTTCCAACACACTATAGACATATCTGCCTATTCAGAATCTCTCTGGATCATCGGCCTGTGTCAGTTGCAATGAGCAATTTTGTCGATTTCTGTCATAAATCTCCTACAAAATTGACATATTTTCGAAATCGTGAGACATTGTGTTTGCTATGGAGCTAGGCACATGTTGTAGATACATTCCACCATAGTATAGACACATGCCCAGCTATTTGGAATGCTTATCAGACCATTGTAGAAGCTATAATATCACTTTTATGATATGTTTTGCAAATCTCCGAAATCTCCGCAGATTTAAATCATTCACTACATCTCCAGTTTAAATTGCTAAAATAGTGTAAAATTATATGAGGTGTGTTTCCAGCACTCCAAAAGGGCACAACCATTTCCCTGACAATATATGCATTGCTACACATTATATATATATATATGTAAAAATGTCAAAAATATGTTGTAGAAAGATGAAGATGGCTCTAGAGTGAATTGTAAACCGATGGATATATCATAATATACACTACAGGCATTTCTACCACTTTGGCAATTAGCAGAACAAGTTTGTAATCTTGTAAAAGCGAAATATCAGCTAGGA
Source organism: Leccinum uliginosum (assembly GCA_038091455.1). Classification (NCBI taxonomy): domain Eukaryota; kingdom Fungi; phylum Basidiomycota; class Agaricomycetes; order Boletales; family Boletaceae; genus Leccinum; species Leccinum uliginosum. Next base: position 4,109 of record JBBPOM010001459.1, on the reverse strand, counting down.
GGAGGATATGATCTAGAACTATATACTAGAATATTGGACCCCTGAGGTTATGGCATCTCATAAGGCTATATATAAAAGCTGTTTGGGGACATTTTCTACAAGGGCATAACCCTAAGGGATCAAAAATGCGAACAGGTTTTCAATATTTTCAATATATCTTACTTATATACTTAGCAATTATGATATATGGCCAAATAAAGCACTCAGATGATGGATTATGCTATATATATATTGTATCAACAATTATATCATAAGGTACTAGAGGAGAAAGCAGGGAAATCAAGTAAACAGCACTTTCAGTGGATTATGACTACTTTAGATAAGGCCCTGAATGATGTCACCACTCTAAGGGGTGCTTATGTAATCACCTTCGCAGATCTTGACGGCTGATGCCATCATCACAACTTCTACATCATTGACATAATTTATTACATAAAGATGTCAAGTTTAATATTTCAGGCACAAGCTCCTGAATAATGATATCACCACTCTTAGGGGTGCTTATGTCATCACATTAATAGGCACACATGGCAAATGCCCCTATCAAGACATGTGAGGTTGTATTCAAAGCTGCGAAAAATTATTCCAAAAAAGGAAATTCATTAGTCTATTTTGGTGTCACCAGAAAGGTTGTAGCTCCTGTTTTTGTGATTCTAATGGTGCAACAATCTAATCTATCTGATCTAATCTGGTTGAGATATGATCAAAATGGTCACCCAAACCTGGCAATGTGAGCATTCTGATTGGTCAATATCAGCCAATGGCAATTGCTGTAGTGCAGAGGGAGTCCCACGGTAGAGGGAATCCCACTTGAGTGCTAAGGGAGTTTCACTGAGAGTTGAGAGTTCCACTAGAGTAGAGGGAGTCCCACTTGAGTACTAAGGGAATCCCACTTGAGTACTGAGGAAGTCCCATTATAAGTTCAGGGAGTCCCATTTGTATCCTAAGAGAGTCCCACTGTGAGTGAAGGGAGTCCCACTGTGAGTCATGGGAGTCCCATTTGAGTACCTCCCACATATTTAGTCATGCTGACATAATTCATCCAAACATTTCAAAAATGGTTTTCAGACAATATCATTGTTGTGGGACTCCTTGAGGGACTCCCACATGTTTGATCACTGCTGACATAATACATCCAAACATCCTAAAAATGGTTTTTGCAAAAAATGTACAGAGTCCCTGGGGCTCCCCATATAAAAAGTGGCTATTAGCCACCTGGCCCAGGTTGCCTGAAGTGGTTTTCGCGTCCAAGGAAGAGTGGTCGTTGACTGGGAGTAGCATAATTGATTTGATGCACTTCGTGTGAGATGTATTGAATTGGTAATATTCTATTCATTCATTGCTACGATTCTAGACTTGTGACTTAACACATTAATATGTTATTCACATTAGTCATTTATGCTTATTCCTCTTACTCATCTTCTAATGACGTCATAGACACATGCGTACGCCACTGGTTCCGGTCCCTCCTGGAACAATTGTCCCTGTTACACTTGGTCTGGGTAGGAACAAGGGTAGCCTTGAGGGCAAAGGTCTGGAATGTGTTAGATTCTACGTTTACAATCCTACTTAGCCAGTACTGCACGTGCCGTTCAGTATTTTAGTTCGTTTCATTCCCATGGACACCTCAGTTCTCGTTTACCACGACGACTGAGCTGAGCCGCTATCCACGCACACTAATAGCTATGGACACTAACGTAGAGTAGTCCTTACGTTTCATCCAGACGCTTTCACGTCCAAATGTATCAGGTTATGAGCACCCTTCCATCCTCTGCCGGTATCTATATGGTTCCAAAGCTCTATGACTCGAACTGGATCGACTTTAAAGAACAGACGGTATACTCTCTCAATGCTCGAAGGCTGTCTCGCCACCTCAAGGGCACTGTGACTGTTCTGAAACCGCTCCCGTTGTCAATGGACAAGACACCCAAGGTCCTGAAAAGTGACAGCTCAGGCCTTGCTACTGAGGCTGAGATCGAGGCAAATCTTACTCTCATTGATAACTACTATCAGAAGGAGTCGTTAGCTATACAACAGTTCTATGCTACCGTACCCAGCAGCATCATGATACAGGTCCAGTCAAAGATCACGGTCACAGAGAAATGGAAAGCTATCTGTGATATCTACGAGGCCAAGAGTGATATAGTATAGGCAGACGTGTGCGCTCGCTTGCAAAACATGAAATGCGGTGAGAAGGACGTCATAAAGGACCACCTGGCTTCTATGCTTACGCTACGTGAAGAGCTTGCTGGGATGAATGTGACAGTCGACGACCGTGACTTCACTGCCACATGGCAAGAAAGAGAGATCCCGCCGAAGTCCATCAACGTCGCAGACAGTCGGACAATGACTGCGACGGGAAGGGGTGATATCACGCTGGAGCTCCCAATTGGCTTGCAGCAGTGGTCAATCATATTACGGGACACACTGTATGTCCTTGATGTTGCATTCACCCTTATCTCCACCTCTCATGCTGTAAATGCTGGAATGACCGTGAAAATGGAGAAAGAGCTGACGAAGCTCATTGCGAGGATACTTGAGGTCAACAGATAATACAGGATAGCTGGTGGGGAGCATGCTGCTGCAGCCAATTATAGCAAACCAAAGACGAAGATGTCGTTAACCTGTCTACACGAGTGCATGGGCCATATCTCATTTCCCGCCACTCGCGCTCTACTGTTGAAAGGCCTAATCAAAGGGATCGAGATCACGTCACAACCCGAGAATGATTTCTGCAAAACGTGTGTTAAGGCAAAGATCACTCGCCACCCTTTTCCCAAGGAGTCTACTACACGCGCTACCAAGTACGGAGAAAGGATATACACTGATGTATGGGGTCCAGCACAAGTCGAGTCGAAAGGAAGAAAGAAATACTATATATCCTTCACTGACAACTACTCCCGTGAAACAACCGTCAAATTCCTTCGGAAAAAGAGCGCAGTGTTTCAGGCTATCGTGGATCATGTTACCTACTTGCAGAAGCAGCACAACGGCATCCACATTAAAGCCATTAGATCGGATCGAGGCAGCGAATACCTGAGTGAAGATGCCAAGAGCTACTTTACCAATCGGGGAATTCATCACGAGCTCATGACGTATGACTCACCGCAGCAAAACAGAGTTGCTGAGAGGGTTAATAGGACACTAGTGCCAGTGGAGCATGCCCGAGCGCTACTCGCTGGTGCAGACCTCCCCAAATTTCTGTGGGCAGAGGCTATAAGCCATGCTACATATCTAAAGAACAGATCGCCCATGAGTGCCCTGGTTGAAAAGACGCCATACGAGGCAATCCACGGCCATAAACCCAACCTAGCCGACCTCCGTCGTTTCGGATGCACAGCATATGTGAAGATCGAGCATGCTGGGAAACTCGACGTACGAGCAAAGATGGGCAAATTTATTGGCTACGATAGTCAAAGTAAAGGCTATCGCGTCTACTGGCCAGACACTCATCATGTTACGATCGAGCGAAATGTCATTTTTACTCCAAACCACCATATGCTCTCAGACAATTCAGGTGGTGTCCAGTTCGAGGGGGAGTGTGAGGATACTATCATCCAGAACACCACCCCAAAATCTCCGCCCGCTCAGCCAAAGCCAATCATGGTCACACCACCCATTCCAGCCAATAACCAGCCTCCCGCACCCGCACCTGCTCAGCCACAACCTCACGTCGACCCGAACCCAACGCCAGAGCCAACTCGAAGGACTCGTGCACGGTGCAGCATTTCCACCAGGATACTATGCCCGCAACAACTTTGATCGCCAGGAACGCATCAACGTGTTATGGGAAATCACGCATGAGACATTGGATGACCACGTACCAGAACCGTTTGAAACAATTAACGAATATGCTGTCGCGACTGCCGTAAACGACTCGCCATCGGTTAATGAAGCCCTCAAAGGACCCGATGCCGATGAATGGAGAAAGGCGATGAAAGTCAAGCTGGATGCGATTGAGCAACTAGGTACTTGGGACATTGTTAATCCACCTCCTAATGCCAACATCATCAACTCGCACTACATATTGAAAATCAAACGAGATGAAAATGGCAACATCTCCCGCTATAAGGCACGACTAGTCGCAAACGGAAATCGACAATGCGAAG